>DWNE01000420.1:0-29797 GCA_018249875.1 Cecropterus toxeus | reverse complement strand
CTCCTTTATTAAATCGAAGCATTTCGGGAACTACTTGTAGTAGAAAGAAACTGGAATATGATTTTAGGAATTAAATTTTAAAAATAATGGTTTACACATATTGCAAACAAATAAAAACATGAATAAAAAACATTGTCAGCGACTGCGTCAGAAGGAGGGTAATGTTTTTCGAGCGTATGCATGTTTGTACGTATGTACGTTGTTACTACTGGTAGTAAGAATGATAGTAACACGGGCAATAAACCTTTTATTTCGCCTTATCTGCGATCCGTTGAAAGAACGTTTGATTTAAAACTTTGTAGAAATTCCAATCTATTAAAGTCAAGAATTGTCCATTTGGAATAAATTCTATTTTTCTGGCGGTGATATCATCTCTTATAAATAAGCCTGTATTTTGAATACAATTTACATTTAAGAGTTTTTTTTATTAAATGCGCCCAGGTATTTTAATATATATTATTACAATCAAATCTTGCAATTGAATTTTAAACCAACCGATTGAGCTAAAATTTTGCGTACACATTTTGTTTGGATAGCTATGCTTAGTACCGTCAATCTCAATTGGCGGACTTGGTTATCGAAAAAAAATAAAGGCTTATTAAAAAAATTAAGAGTTTGTACTTTTTTAATAAACGTATGTATAATATCGACATTCATCATTGTCAGTATTGTCAACTACTTTATATTACTGAGCTAGAAATTTCCTGTAATAAAACAAAGAGAGTCCAGGCATGTCTACTTCACAATAATAATTGTAATATATATTTCCAACCACAATGAACATTTTCTGCTTCCAGATAATCGTGGCGCCATTAAAACACGGAACAGGCATGAAGTGAGAACAAAGGAGTGTGATAAGTGAGTGTGTTCGGTAATGATGTGAAAAACGACAACAGTGATGTGGCTCGTGGCGCTGCTGTGTGTGTTCACTCAATTAGGTACGTACTTGTTCGTGATATTTTAGTCCGTACTAGCGACCCGCCCCGGCTTCGCACGGTTGCAATACTATAATATAATAATAAATATACTATGAAACGTCTTTATGTACAACGTTCTCAGCATTTTGTCATTACCTGACTATCAGAGCTGGAGGGTAATGTCGAGCGTATGTATGTCTATGTTTTGGCACATGCTACAACAAAAACGGCTTGACGGATTACGACGTACTAGTAGGCTCGTGTCCACTTCGTTAGGCATTAAAGAAACGGTGTAGGTACCTACATACGTTCGCTTTCTACCCCTATTTGATATTCTTAGGGGTTGATTTTCAAAAAATGGTGAAATACCTAATTCATTATTTATACGAGAACGAACGACTTTTTTACTATTACGACAATATGGGTATCAAATGGAAACTAGTAAATAGACAATTCTGAAAATACATATACTATAATACTTTTACTTAACTATTTTGAAAAAATCTCATATAAAGTATATATAATTTAACCCTTTAGTTAAATTAAATATATTGTTAAAACAAGACTACAGTTTAAAGCAGTCGGGTTTTTGTTTTAATGACAATGTTTATTTACGACATATCATTAGAAACCTCTAAAATTATCAGTATTGATCTACTATTTTAAGCATGCATTATACATAACCTTCCTCTTGAATTACTCTATCTATGAAAAATACGTCAAAAATCCGGTGCGTAGTTTTAAAGATCTAAGCATACATAGACAGACGACGGGAAACGACTTTGCTTGTGTTATGTAGTGAATTGTGAGTGTAGGATACACTTAATCATCTTGTTTGACACGATTCCCAGTGTTTCGTTTAATATTGTAAGTTTAAATAATAACATTTTCTAAATTGAGAAGGTTAAAATGAGAATGAAATGAAAATAAATTATTTACTCTCGTAATAAGGTCTTAAACGCTCAGCTAGAGCGTATGATTGCAATATAAATATATTAAACCTTTCGTAGTGAGTCTGGAGCTTGATGTAGGCGGGAAATCTGAATCACAGGTAATGAATCTGAGTAAAATATGGACAAGGAAAATATTGTGTCAATTTCTTAATATTTCATACAAATTATTTTGAAAGGGATTGTATCTTTTTGAGATATAATATTGTATTAAGGAACATTGCTATGTCTTAAACCGAATTTTTTATTGGCTTAGATGAAATTTTGATCGAACGTAAACATATTAAGACAAGGGGGTAATTATTATTATTTTTATTTTTTGTAAATTCCGTTGTTGATTCGTGTTTCGCAAAAGCTTACAAACATTTTAACCATGAAATAGGCAGAAGCCTAACTACAGAGCGGACTTTTCAAATCTTTTAAATAGAATGTACTGGAAAATGACAAAATAAATACCTTAGTTCTTATTTCAGAGTCGTTAAAAATATTTGACAGTGAGGAAATTTTAACAGAAAAATATTAAAAACATATTTGTGACTTTCAGTTTACGAGCCAAAATACGAATGGCACGAATTTACATACATTAAAACCTGCAATATGTCGTGCTTAACAAGTTGAAAAGAGATAAAGTACGCTCAGAGATATTTTTCCCCTCCACATTTATGCATTTCAGTAAAACACATGCGTTATTCCCAGTAACATTTTCTTTCATAAATATTCTTTGCCAGTTCTATAAAATGAGAAAAGGGCCAAACTGAGCGAAAATGAATAGTTTCAGTCTCTATTATATATGAATAATACGTAGTTGTGTGTTATTGTTTCATATATAAGACATTTTTTCTGAGTCCACAACAGAGGAAATTCGAGCATTCGACCTAGATTATATTACTAAGTACTGTTAAGTAACACAGATAAACATGTCTCTTTTGGTAATATAATCAGTTTTACTCCAGATAAAACTAGAATTTTACCTGAAGCTTTCCATGAATTACGTAATCCGGTTACTGAAAATATAGCTAGAATGATCCATATTAAGTACTTACTTTAAAAAAACGTGTTCTACACTCACAGCCCCACACAAGGATTTTCTCCTGTGTCGTGGGTCTCGTCAACCCATTATTGTCCCACTGCTGGGCACGGGTCTTCTATCAGAGTGAGAGAGTTTTAGGCCATAGTCCACCGCGCTGGCCAAGTGCGAATTGGTAGATATCAGTTTATTTACGCTATAATATAATTATGTGGTGGATTGTCTGTGGCTTAAAACCTGCCTTTGGCTCACTTTCATATGAGGTGACCATCTTAATCCTCGGGAGTAGCAACGCATTTTTGATTGACTTCAAATAGAACCTATGTTCTTGTTCTATGTGAGGTTGGTTACATACGTAGGTACATATTTGGGCGGCAATGCCCATATACCAACAGGTAAACTGATCGTTTACTATTTAAATTGTATATTAAAAATAGATATTCATCTATCCATTCATCCATTTGGGGTCCACTGCAAACCATAGGCTCCATTAATTGGAATTATCTGCCAATAGTCACCACGCCTGGTATAGTTGTTGGTGACCGCCAGTGACTATTGATGATAGGAAGATGCCACTGTTCATGTCCTGGATTTTGATCCTTAGTCGCCTTATCGAGTGGTTCTATTCTAGAACATCACCACACGGCAACGATTTTAAGCTAAAGAAATAGGTGTTTCAGAGGTATGACGTACTGAGTTCGGCTTTAAAGCGTTTGGTAAAAGAGTTACATGTTAACGAGATATTTCAAGATACTAACAAGTATTACTCTCTGTATATTCTTTCTAAAATCAGTTGGATATAGTCATATCCAACTGATTTTAGAAAGGCATTCTACATATAATTGACCAGACCATATATCAATAGCGAGCTCATTTGATTTCTACACTACAAAAAGTAAATATTACTCGTGTTATTAATAAGGAAGGATGAAGTTCCATCCACACCAACTGGACTCGTGGCAGTCCTCCACAGTTCGGTTTGCACGCCCGTTTCTTCCACGAACGTGCAAACTGTGGAACGACTACTTTCCATCAGGTAGCCCGTATGCCTCTAAGTATAACAAAAAAATAATGGAAGTTTGAAAACATCCTTGTATCACTTATCTAGAAGATACCTAATCTACTAAGATTGGCTTTGGATTAAATAATTATAAAGAAAGAGAAAGAAATGATATATTTTGCCAAACAAAAGCATAGTAGAAAAAAAAGATGCATATGAACAAAATTATTTTATTATTTACAGTATATGGCCCGAGTTAACCCATACCATTGTTGTAGTAAATAGGAATTCAGCGGGTGGATGGAAAAAGTATCAGAATAATTTCTTACACAAAAATCTCGTAATACCACTACACATAAAGCATAATCATATTAAACGAGGGTAATAAATATTCATATTATTATCTATGTATACAATTAATTAAGTTGTCACGCAAGTATCTGCATAACATGTAAATATAATTTGCAAACTGATACCATAATACGTCTCTTAGTCTTCATTAGAATATGGAAATTCTGTTTAATTATGTAATCTTAATTTAGTGTTTATTTTGGGAGACAATATCGGTGCGTTGTGGGGTAATGATAACAGTAATTATTGACGTATCTGCTAGGTAAGCTTAGTTGTATATTTTTAAAAGTCCCCGCTAAAATCAATTTCTAAATGACCTGTGCATTTGTCAGAAATTCATTCATTCGTTCCTAAAATGCCACACAAAAAGTAAATAATAAATCGGCAAAATAAACGAAAATTATTTAAGGACTTTGCTGACTTATTTTCGTTATTTTATTCTCCTATTTTTACTCCTCCTTTTCTAAAAAAACATTTTTCTACTGTTAATTGTAATTCTTTATGCTACATTCAAGTTTAAAGTATAATTTATAATATGTATGTAGTTTTTAATGCAATTATTCATATATCACGAAATCGTTACTTTTTCTTTTGCTACACGATAGACTACGTAATAGGGAGTACCTACTTTCAAGTATATGATAGACAGACGGACAGACGCACAGGCGGACAGGCGGACAGGCGGGCAGACGGACAGACGGACAGACGGACAGACGCACAGACGCACAGACGCACAGGCGGGCAGACGAACAGACGGGCAGACGAACAGACGGACAGACGGACAGAAGGCCAGGCGGAAAGACGGAAAGACGGACACACGCACAGACGGACAGACGGACAGACAGACAGAAGGACAGGCGGACAGACAGCCAAACGGATAGTAGAGTCTTAGTTATAGGGTTCCGTTTTTACTCTTTGGGAACGGAACCCTAAAAACATTATTTCTTCATCGTTTAAGTCAAACCACTGTATTTGCATTACATACGAGTGTCTCCACGCTGTTTTATCGTCATCTAGTAAGCTATAATAACATACTTAAAATCCAAAATTTCAGGTCTGTAGGTCATTTAGTGTCGAAATTAAGCGAAAGCAAAGTTTCTCATTTATGACAGACACTCACTCGTCATCATCAAAATAGAACTAGTACTTTTCATCACCTCAGAGAGCTGAAATTTGGTACAGAATTTGGGTTTTATGGCCACATAAAGGGAAAACATGGTACACAACGTTAACTATAATAATAAAGAAATCGCAGTACGGAGCCTTAGACTTGGCATGACTTTGTCTAGATTTCATTACCTTTTAAGGATAAACAAGTAGCTCCATCGAAACTTGGTTAGTTTTTTACAGAATGTTTTTAGTGGGATTCAGTATTTAAAAGTTCCTTGTTTTGCCCAAATGAATATACAGAAGGAAATGCCCACACTAAATAAATCCTTAAGTGAGCGCACATTTTAAGGTGTATCAAAGAGACCTGTAAAACATAATCCTTTTGAGAGGTGCTTGGATGTTTCGGGCAGTTTCAGCATTTAGCCGCGTCGGATCGGTTACAGGTCTTACAAGATCTTCATACATCTCATGTTATTTATTTATTTATTTATTTATTAACTACAATTAAAACTGTATAGAAAACCAATTAAATTAATTGTAGATACTGAAATGCATTATACATTATTTACAGTCATACTTCACGCTCACAAAACTTCAAGCATACACACAATATTTCCGACCATTCATCTGCAAACAAATCACATTCAGGGTATGTATCCAGAAGAGCGTTGAGTGCGGTGAGAACGCAAGGAATAGGCGAGTGCGCCCTCGCGATGGTACGCGTTAATGGTGCAGCAAATAGTTGATGTTCACGGCATTGAAGGTAATTATTAGGCACAAAAAATCGGCACAGCAAATCATTTAAACTTGGGGCATCTATATTTCCGCGTAATATTTTACATGTAGTGACCAACTGACGGTGCTTCAGCCGTTATTTAAACATACTATTATATTTATCATTCACAGTAGGGGGGAGTTCCACTAGAAAACAATTACTATGCGTTTCTACTCTCTACAACTAAGTACAGTAAACTCATTGAATTTACAAGTACCTAAAATTAGTTTAGGTTGGGATGGATTGTTTCTACAAAGGAAACATAGGGCTTAATGGTGGAACCCTGTTATTCGAAGTCGACGACCTTATTGGCATTTAGATACATCGTATTTTCTAATTTGCCTAAAAAACAATTACTAAATATGATATTCTATCTTCTCTCTAGAAATAAGTACTATTATTTACAAGTAAGGTTAGGTTAGGATGGAATGCTGTTTCTAATAAGCGCACATCGCGCTTGAAGACGGGACAGACTAAATCGAAATCGACGTCCTTACTGTTACATAGACACATCGAATTCGTAACTTGCCTAAAAATCAATTGCTGAATAATTTCCAAGCTTCGAATCGAAATCGATTAGTTCAATCCAAATAATCTTAATCAAGAGTGCGTACCTACCTAGTTTTTTTCTAACACATGTTCTAAAAGTGAATGCGACTGTAGTGTCAATGTATAAAAATATGTGAGTTCGTATTGAAAGTCTAGATTCTTACCGTGTCTTAATCACTGTCATCGGTATGAGCGCAACACCACTCATCGACCTTGCGACGACGCCCAGCGCGACCGCCTCCAAAGCCCCCAGGTCTTGGTTCCTGGTCTTGCCCAGCTTTGACTTCAGCCAGTGGAGAGATGAGAAGTACAACCCTACGCCGGGCACACAGCGAGCTATGGAAGGGACCATCCCCCGCCACAACCCAGCTATTTGCTCTTGGCGTATGATGTTCGCGAAGATCGTGATCATCCCGGGTTGGATTCGGCTGCTACGGAAGAAAATGTGGTATGTAATCATGGGCCAACAGAATTTTAAGTTTAGAGTTTTTATTATTTCTTAAACACAAACATAATGGTCACTTATACAGTTCAAAGATATAGCAGAATAACTTATGGCACTGCATGTATGTGGAATAAAAAAAATTGAAAGGTATTGAGTTCAATAGAATGAAGTATTGTTGAGATTATATTTTTTGAAAAGGGGTCTTGAAAACTGGTGTTGATGATCAACATTATGACATTTAATTAAAGGAATATCTATTCATTATATTCAATATATATTCTTATTCATCATATGCATTTGTAAGTTTTAAATACAACGCTACGTTTTACATTATAGGTATATTTATAAACATAACATACATATAAATGTGATTTATTTCAAAAGGTGATACATTTTTATCTTTTTCCAATTAAATGTATCGTTAATTAAGGTGCATCTTAAATTCAACATTCTTTCTGAAATGGTGATAAACAAAATAAACAACATTACAATGTAGAGCTACATTATTTTATTATTACTATCTACTCCAAATGAACTTTAATAATGTAGGTATCCTTTGGTATGATAAAACCACTTAGAAACAGTCACAATCACAAATTGGTGGAGTGAGTAAATAAAAGATAATATGTGACGTTGGCTTTTACGAAAGGCTTAGTATTGTCTGTGATGATTTAATATCTTTACGTGTGATTTTTATTAGAAGAATCCAAAGTAAAAAAAGCGATAATATTACAAATACAAGCCAAAAAAAAACGGAAAAATAAAAAATGGGATTACAAGACAGTGTCAGCTAATCTGAATTTCTCTCGAGAAAGTGAGGGAGGCTAAAGAAATACGTTATTTAAGAAACTAAAAACAATAATAAAAAAATCTAGACACTGACAAATGCCTTTTAAAAATCAAAGTCTAAGACAAAGAGACTTATTCAACCCACAGGTCTAGTAACATTTGGTACCTCAAGCTCTATTTTGTAACCTTTTAATATAAAAAAATCTGATAATCGCATAATACATAAGCGCGAAGACAACTGTTTTAAGAACCACATATTACATGGTGAGAAAAGGGACCTAATGCGAAAATTAGGTAAATTTTATAGGAAAATAAAATTGTTCCAATTTTACGGACTTAAAGCGCTAACATAAATAACCGTACCATTTATATTTGCTCTATTCTTACTGGAAATCGTGGTATTTTAATAAGCTACATGATTATCTACTTTATTAGAGATAATTTCAAATATTTAATTAAATTTTTCAAAATTTAGACTTCGATCGATTCCGTTTTCACTTGGCGATATAGCCCGAAATACTTATTCTACAACATACAGTTTTAAGATATACAAATACATACTTGACTGCCGTCGCAACAACATGTTGGCTGGGGTTCTGGAGCCTCGTCTTCACAAGATCCAAGGGTTGGAAGAGGATAGTGCTGAACGTCCCCGAGAAGGAACCCGCGAGGAACGCCTTCAACACCGGGTGGTACTGCACACGAACAATTCAGTTAGTATACTTGTAGATAACCTCTGATCTTGTTACACGAGAATCGAATGATTTTGCAACACAATCTGTTGTCATTATGACATTGTATGATATGATAACGTTTCTCAAACTTAAAATGTTGTTGTAACCGAGGCTTGTCGTCGACCTTTACGATGACTTTTATCAGATGTTTAATTTACTCTTTCTCCAGGTCCAAGTACGATCGGAGACCTACCTAAAGTTTACAAATATTGCTACCCCGAAGAGTTATTATACATATACCTAAGTAAAGTCCTTTAATTAAGTTGTTAAATGATTTTTAAGGCAAAAATGCATGCTGCAAATAAAGTCTATCAACTATAAAACGAAATTTTCAGTAACAACTAATAGAACTTACATTAGCAACGATATCCATTTTGCTTTAATGCAAATCTTTCCCGTTCAAAATAGCGTATTCTCAGGTAATATCTTTTGGGTAGATGCCAAATTTGTAGTATTCGAAATTGTAGAGCCAATGGCAAAGAGCACGTTTCGGTTGAAATAATTTCAGGTACAATCCTAAATCGTATCCGAGTAGTCCGAATAGTAGATGGGGTTGATACGATACATCAGAGTAATGGTCATTTTTTGTAGCAAATCGCTGTAAAATTGATGCATGTATACTATTCGCACGAATTTTAAAAGTTTGAGAGCCTCTATTATGTGGCCTACGTTCGGCAACGTATTGTCTTTACACTCACTACACAAATAAAATTAATAAGGAGACAGAAAATCACTGTAGTTAACGAATTTAGCCATTAGGACTGATTGAACACGGAATATAAAAGATAATTTACAAATAAAAAATAATCAACGACAAAATATTTTTTGCACGAAAACGTTTGATTAGAATGACGACTGACGGCGCACTGAATTCGAATGTGGAGGAGCTATAGTGTGAAGTAATTTATATATTTCCTTATCGGTGGCAGACGACGGTCGCGGATAGCAGGGGTCCACAAAGGTCACGACTCGAACCCCGGCAGATATGTGCTATCGAGAGCCGTCTTACTAGGGGGTAACAAGTAGGCACGGAATTCTAACGATAAGACGAACTTAAACTATAACAATCAAGTATAAATAATATTGCAACATTCGTTCTTTGTTAATAAAGTATTTTTTATGAAATTATCCATCACATTCATTCAACGTGATTTTAAATTTAATAATTAGTAGCAAAGATAATACAATTTCAACTTTACGCTAATTAATGTATTACGTATTAAAGAGTTTATTATATATTATTTTACACTAATTATTATATTATATACCCACCACGTAGTCACGTGGTGTAAACCGTGAAAACCATTCTTCTTCCAAGAAATTAAGGGAAAAATGTTTTAACGAAGCGTTATGAATATAATGTGATGACTTTAGACAAACCTGCCTATTGGTTTTTATCTAGCAGTGGATTATTAAACACTGATAAATAGAGTATCATTGAGTAGTGATAGTCAAATGGTTGGAACTCGGCTTCTCAATTGAGGGACCGAGTTTCGAATCCCAGGCACGCACCACATATTTTTCTAAAATGCTTCACAGTGAAGGAAAACATCATCAGGAAACCTACAAATCTGAGAGTTCTTAAAACAAGAGTTCTCAAAGGTGTGTGAAGTCTATCAATTTACACTAGGCCAGCACGGTGGAATATGACCTAAAACTCTCTCAGCAGTGGGACAATAATATGTTGATGATGAAATAGATTATACCCCACCATAAAGGAGCAATAGACTGATATCCTAGTTTTCAGTTATCAATATTGTAAGTATCAGAATATAGACTTAGGCTTAGACTTTCAAGTCATACAGATGAAAAAAAATGTGTTGAAAAATGTCTTGCTTATTCTATCATGTTTTGTTCCTATCAAAAATTTTGTGAAATTTATTGAGTATAATTTTTTTTCCTACTTTATTTTCTTATGAAAGGTGACCTGCATCTCGCAGTAAATAGTCAGTATTGTCAGTAATGATAAAAACAAAATGGACATAATTAGAATAAAAAGTTACTTTACTTTTGAACATACTTTCTATAATTACAGAGTGTCACTCATAACTAATAAAATAGAATGAATTTAAGATTGAAACAATTTAATATAACATTCCCATAATAAAAGAAATAATAAAAAATCCTCATTTAAGGAATTGAAAAAAAAATGCCTTATACATTTGTCTTATGCATCTACATTACAATGTTATTAAATAGAAATTAAAAATAACTGCTCACATGCAAGAATTCCACAAATGCTTTTTGTACTTCCTTGGATTGTGTCATATCTTCACTTTCCGAAAAAATATTTATCACTCCTTGTTTAAATATTAGCTCACGAACACACCTCTGCTATCTAACGAATGACTAAATGATCCTTGTGATGTCGTTATATGTAGTAAGATCCTTGATAACGTTAACTGATAATGACAACGAATTAAATATGATGAGGCATTCATAACAGAAATAATCAATGATTCCACAATAACAATGATAATAGATATGTGCGAAATGCGTAAATCTAACACTTACGTAGATGATATGTTTAAGGACAATAAATGTTTAATGCTGTTTGTGAAGTTATTAGATATTGCCTTGCGTACGTATATTGCCTTGTAATATTATTAGATATATCTGCAAGTATTTGTATTTGTTTTTCAACAATACATAACCCCACAGCCTTTTTTATTATTTTACTATTTAGAAAAATAATAAAAAAGGCTTTATTATAAAAAAGAAATAATTAACTAATAACCATTATTTAACAATCAAATTTGTTATTTAATCAAAAAAGCATGAAAATAAATAAAATATTTTACAGAATTTATTAAAAATAATAAAAAAGGTTCCCATTAAATAAATAAAAAAATAGCCAAACAAAAGTACTTGTAGCTAACAATAGTTAAATTTGTATTTAAATAAATAAAAAGGCATTATATAATTTTATAAACCTAGGATTATGAAAAACAATAAAATTTGTCTTAAGTAATTATTAATACCTATAAATATCTAGCAGTATTTTTTGAATAAATAGTAACAACCATGTACATTTTTGTCCTCAGAAATTGATTTTCTGCTTGTTTAGACCAAAATAAACAAAGATCCTAATAATCAGATATTATAGCTATTATGTAATAGGAATCGCATGACAAATACCTGATACTGAATTTCCATACGTTACTCTAAAATACTCGATAACAGATAGGTGTAACACGCTCCAAAATTCGTAAGAACTAACTTATTCTCTTGCGTATTAACATTTTTACGCACATGATCCTACGATTATTCAAGTAGAAAACAACTGATGTCAGATTCGCGACATTTACAGGACATACGGGAATACTTGAAGTCAACAGCTTAAGGTCGAAAGGTGACGTTTATCAGCCTTATCACTTGACAAACAACTCCACAGGGGGGCACTTACGTCTTTATCATTCGAGTTCTGCAGGTCAACGGGTACTGCTGTGTCTATCGCCCATCCATTAGAATACGCCCCCAACTGCGACATCACTGTTTAATAACTCATTTCAAAGACATTTCTGACGCTTCCGCACCATTTCGGGTGCTGTTTTTACTTTAAATTTACTATCGATTGAAAGGTACAAGGTCAAAGCGTTTGTATAACTATATATAGTTTAAATTTAAAGCGTAATTAAAACGTTACGACATTGTTTGTTGTTTCATTTTGCATCACGCTCACATTCATAAATTCACATAATCACAATTATGTCATGTTTTTCATGCAAAATTGCAACTCAAATCAGTGTTAGGTGCGTTCAGAGCTCAGTGCCCTATATTTATGTTAAATATCCCCATCAATTATTGTTGTGTCATTGTCATATTACTTCCGCTAATTAAAATCCTTTTGTCGCTTTAAATAATCTTAATAATTAAAAAGTATTCTTTGCCATATATATGAATAACACATGACAGGTCTGTAAACGACTTAGACACAAAAAAATTAAGAGTGGTTTCAAGTTTTGAACTGATCATAGGCTTTGAACGTACACCAGGTGATTTTGACTTCCGTTCCCTTATCACTTTGACATTCTTAATGACAGGAGACAGACAAAAAAAATCTCTTCAAAAATATTATTAAATTAAAATATGTAACGTTTTTCTTTATAAAATAACTACTTTATTTCAACATACTTTGGAAGTGTAAAAAAAACTAAATTATTTTTTGGATAACTTAGGGTAAATTTTAAATTACTCTGAATTTAAGATCTAGTTCGTCATCCTCCCGCATTATTGGCCTTCTGCATAGTACTGGGTGTACTCTCAGACTAAATCAATTACAGGATATAATAAGGTTTTACTTAATTTATTATTTTTCCAAGAATAAAACGAATTAAATACATGTTACATTTATATAACACTACTTAAATTACCCGTATTAGCATTAGCAACGGGACAAAAAAAATAATCGCCATAATTAAATATAAAATATATATAAAATATATAAATGCAAAATATCGAAAACAAATGAATCCTATTAGTTGACCAAATAAATAAGCTACATCTCTGCAAAATTTCATGTAAATCGGTCTAGTGGTTCTTTCGTGATTGAGTAACAAACATACAAACCCTCTCATTTTTATATATAAGTATAGATATAGATTTTATATACATGCGATTGAATTTTATTTAAAAATTATAAAAGAACCTTATTCATTGACCCAATATAATATAGCACACGTTATTATCCAAACTAATGATGATTTCCTATATTACTATAAATAAGAATAGTAAATATATTTCTTACACAGAATTTAGGTTATCAAATGTCGTGGTAAGGTGATAAGGCTTTACTGGGGGTATCGGTCACGTGATAATTTCATGGTTAGTTTTTATTATATTTATTTAACCTTTGCTTACTTCGGGCGAAGCGAGGTTAAAAAAAGGAAAAATGTCACTTTACAGAATTAATGATTATTGACTATCTATATTATAAAAAACTTAAAAACAGACTGCCACTTTCATTTTAAAATTTAAAAAAAAGATGTTGGAATTTGCTATGAGCTATTTCAAATACCCAACAGAAATTAGAGAAACGTTATAAAAATATTATAAAAACAACAACCAGTTGGGTAAAACTTAAATTAGCAGTCGGATATTTTTAGGAGTTTTTCTCAAAATAGTAACATAAAAGTGTTGTAACTAATACAAAATAATATTTTTGAAATGGACTACTTTACAGTTGTCAAATTCAAAAATCACTTCTTCCTCCTCTTCCTCTTTACAGGCGCCAATATATTTCAAAATAATGTAGCTTATGTTTCTATGACGAATGGATGATACGTCACAATATGTTACATCCGCCAAGCAGTTCGGGCTGTAGAGCGTGCCAAAGAAATAAATGTACATATCATTATTTATTTATTTTATGTTATTTATGAACAAAAAAAAATAAGCAGTCGGGTTTTTTGTTCAAATATTTCTAACAATTTTACTACTTTTAGTAACAAAAGCAACATTGGTTCTATGAAATAGAACGCTATCTATATTGTTTATTGAGAAACAATATTGTTATATAGGCTTATATTTTGGTTTTAACAAAATAAACTAGATGTCGCTATCATTTTATACTGTTGACAATAGTACTACGGTACATGAGGCCTTGACAATTTAATTATATCAAAGTACATAATTAAAAAAAGTACTGTTTTCATTTCACATTAATATACCTTATTAAAAAGGGCATCATCACCGGATGAGCTCTGGGGCTATAATCATATCAATAAAATAAAAAGTAGATACGTCAAGTCACAAAATAATGGAACTGCTTTCGTCGTTTTGAAATATATTCAATGTAATATTATACATACAAATAATCATTTACAATACCTACTCATTTAAAATTTAATGTTAGGTACAAATTAAATATTTTTGATATATAACATGCCTACAAGTGTTTTTGTAAAACTTTACAAAATATCGTGCTTTTTCGCAGGCGCAAGCAATTATTTATGCATGACCTTTTTGATTTATCACTTGTATAATTGTCTAATATCTACTAATTAAGAAAAAATAGTAATAAAATAGAGAAACGATTCGACAATACGTAAAAGTTAATTGTGTATTATTAAAATATGATTTATCTGGGATTGGGTAAGAAAAAAAAACAATAGAATTTTATACATAACTTAATTTATTCTACGTACTTCCACAAAGCTGAATTAACTTCATGAAACTTGCAGACCTAACATTACGCATCAAATACATAGCTATAAGAATATAGAATGTACCTATTCATAAAAGTTAATCACAGTGTGTAAAACACAATAAATATAATATGGAATGAATAGTTAATTTTTTAATTTGAATAAATAAGGAATCAAGACACCCTTGATCGTTTCAAAGCAATGTTAGTCACCTTCGAAGAACAAATTGATGACTCCTTTGGAGTCTGAAGGCACGATTATTTTTTATAATACAATAATTGTACATACAAGTAATATTCCTTTAATGTCAGCACGTAGACGTAGAAGAATCGAATGACTTTTAAAATGCAATTGGCACATTGTAACTAAAATCAAAATTTGTGAAGTACATACATCTATTTAGTACATTTATTTTGAACAATCTACTGGTAAATTTAACAAATTACCGCACTTATGTCTAGCAAGTTTTATAAATGATGTTTACAAGAAAACATTTTCTAAAATATAAAATAGGTATAAAAATAAATTCCAAAGTAATGGAATGATTCCGGAATGATAAGAAATTACACAAAATACGAACTCTACGAAGATTGGTCGTTAGGACAGAAAGACGTATCAAGAGATTCGATTTGAGAATTAAAATTTGTAGGTACAAACATTAACGTGGTCCTTAATTTTTTAGTTATTCTTATAATTACGTCGTAAATATTGACTTCAATTAATAAGTACAGAGCTTAATGTTTATAAATAAGTTTTCTAGATTTAACTGTCAATGGAAACAACTACTCATGAACAATCTATTGGATTATGTGGATTAGATATCGCGAATTCGTGACTAATTATATAGCGGAGTCTCGGTTCCTAGCGATTTAATCGATTGTCTCGCGATTTCCGTTAATTTGAATTATATATAGCGTTATTTTCGTATCAGAAGACTAAAAATTGTCATAAAGTTATTCTTCGTTTTTTTTTGTGCGTTGTTTACATATGTCTTGTGTTGCCAAAGTTAATGCCGCTCTGGTTGGCTCCCTTGTTGGAGCCGTACTGTAGAGAGATGACGCCTTGTCCAGCCCTGAGCTGCTCCTCCGTGAAGTGTCTGACATTCTTCTCAGCCTCTTTGGGTCCTATTGTGGGCTTCCCGAAGTTGCCGGCCTGGAATATTGATAAATCATGAATTAATATTTACAATACTAGTACCTATACGCATACCTGCCATATGGTTCTATAGTGCTCCAGTGGTTCGGATTAGGTGATATATGATGTTGGTAGTGATGATGATGAAGTATGTAAGTGATGATAAAATGCCCATGTATATTTAGATAAAAAATATGCAAAAGTTCTTAAAATAGCCATGTGTTCGTGATCAATTTAATGTTTTATATTTAATTTAAGGTTTTCTGCGCATAAAAATAAATTTGGGACTTCTATTAGGTAAAAATAAACACTACATAGACATCCTAACACTAAAGTTCTGTAATCAATTGCTTGAAAATGTAGAAATAAGTTAAATGGCTTTTAATGAGTCTTCCCATCATAATCGGCAGCCAAATATCGATGATTTCCTATCATTGAAGACTAAATCACCTGACGTTAGTATATTTGTCATACCCGTTAAACCAGAATTCAGCAGTTCTAGATTTAGGTCAAACTGCTCCAACTGACCTATCTAGCGGATTTCGGCTGAACGTGTATTAGATGCTGTGTAATAGGTAACCACGGCTCTCGCCTAACGAGTCGGTATTCATATTGCGGGGTTAATTCTGACATACAAAGATTGCATTTAATGTACAATCCATGTATACATATTATAATAGAAAAGTGTCTATACAAAACATATACAAAAATGTAGGACTGAGTCTGAGATATATATTTTTATTTTTGAAGTAAAACATCTTTATCGACGTGTGAAAAAAGGGATTTGCCGTCACGTTTTTGTGTAACACGTCACATTTTTCTGTTATTCTGTTACGCATTGCATTTTTATTATATAAAACTGCACAGAAGCTTTAATATTTATTATATGATATTTTGTCTGTTTTTATGTTTCGTTTTGACTGAAATTACATAGATCTCCACAGCCTTCAGATAGAATCCCTGTTCTATCTTAAGTTATGACCACTTACAATTAGGTGGAAAGCATATCAAACCAAAACTACTAAATTTAATGTAAATAATTAAAATATATAGGAACTTTGCTAAAACACAAAGGTGCCCTTAGGTCGACATTACGTTTAAAATTCAGTTACACGAGTACACTACACTATTTGTAGAAGCAGTTAAATATAAAGTTTAACTTTATAGCGGAGTGTTCCCGCTTACTATAATGTTACATTGTAACTTTATATCAAATACCTGGGAACTACGAGTACTTCATGTATTGACGTTTTAGTGTGTAATAAATCAGTCGTATTGTACAAACGACTGGGATGATATCACTCATTTGTGATAATACAAAGTTAATATATAAAGTCCTTCATTAACAGAGATCATTTTTTTTTTATTAATTTTCTATATTATATACTACCGATAAGCCCCTGTTTCGCGCGGGTGCAATACTGATTTGTATATAATGTACTACTTAATGTCTTTATATATCACGTTCACAGCTTCTTGTCATTAGACAATATTATTTACGACATTACATTAGAGATTTCTTTAATCACTCTATGTATGAAAAATAAACTGCATCAAAATCCGTTGCGTAGCTTTAAAGATCTGAGCATACATACTGACAGACAGACAGCGGGAAGCTGCTTTATTTTATAACATGTATGAAAAAGCAAATTATAGTATGTATGACAAGTAATATTGTTAAAAAATGTTTAAGCAACCGTTTTTTTATAAAAAAAATCATTTAGCAATTTTTATGAGTTATCAAGCAAAAAGTATGTTAATAAGTATATGATATGTAGTATAAGATAAAATAGTATCATAATTAGCATTCGACCCAGTATATTTACTTGTTTTCATTTGATACACATATTGTCGTAATAAAAGTCCCTCCCCCTTTTCCTACCCTACCCAACCTACCAGAGTTCCGAATGATCAGTTTATATACTGTTCAGGGTCTGCGTGATTGTGTATTTTTCTTTGTCAATGGTACCCACGGTACAGGAGAAAATCGTAGTGTGTGGGTATAAATGTAGAAAACATTTGTTTTTGTATGATATCACGGCGTGGTACAACGATCGCTTATCAGTCCTGTCACATTGCTATGACATGTCGCCGGGAACCTCATATGTTACGAGAGTAATTGACGTAATATTCCGCATTTCAGAGTAAGGCTAGCAACAAAAAATAGAAATTTCTGCAATTCTTCGAATTTGTCTGTCTGCTTGTTGTTTGAATCGCATCTTTAGAGTAGGGTTGGCAAAAAATGTGGCCTGATATTGATTTATGACATATTTTACATTTGTTTTATTTTACTATAGCATAAATAACTCTGCAATTTTGTAATAAGTAAATAATACAATTTAAAATTTTAAAATCAAATATTTACTTCTCATTTCACTATAGTTATAGTGATCACGCTTTGCATTATAGTCTACTTTCTATTTATTTATTTCATTATTTACTGTTACAATATCATTACACAATATATTTTTATACAGAATACAGCATTTTTGTGGCAAGGGAAGCCATCGGCCCACCTACTCCTACATATTGAGGTAGCTTTAAGCGCTCTTGTAAGGTTTAAAGGGTGTTGTAAGAGAAGCGTTATTCGAGGTTACCAACTTGGATCTCAGGGATAGCGACGCGTCAATGGTCAATCTCAATCAAGATACTTATCTTCCCTGGGGCTTATTACAAATGTCTATGGGCGGCAATTACCACTTACCATCAGATGGACTGCACGCTCGTTTACATTTTTATATTATAAAAAAAACCCTGAGAATATTTTTTTTGATTAATATGAAGTAGCAAACGAGCAAGCAGCCCACCTGATGGTAAGTGGTTACTGCCTATGGACATTTGTAAGCAACTTCATATAGAACAGGGATTCTATATGAAGTCGACCATAGATGCGTTGTTATTCCGGAGGACTGAGATGGTCACCTCATATAAAAGTGAGCCGGCAACCACCAACCACCATATAGTAGTTATTACCCGCTATTCAATGCGAGCGAAGCTTTCAATCCTAGTCTAGTACATAGATGGAGGCAGACACAGGCCATGGTATTGTGATACAGGCAGGTACAGGTTATGAACAGTAAATAATCTGCACGCATGTTTGCGTCTATCTATGTGTAATGTTATTTCGATCCACCCCTAGCACCCACCCTTGTACATCACGTAGAACTCCACAATAGACACGCGTCGTCAACTCTGCCACTATATTGCTTCAGCTTTTCAGTATATTTGGATTGAATAACAGATGGTACATAAATATACATATGTAACCTGAAAAATTTATAGAAACACATTATCGTCATTGGTGGTATTAAATAGCTGATGTTTAGTTGGAATCAAATCCTTTCCTCCATCCGTCAAGTTTTCAATCATTTAGAAAACCTTTCTCTACCATTTACGACTTATTTCTGAATTTTTTTGCAGACATAACGACAACAATGTCTTCCTAAGTAACGTCACCACCCACTGCAGTCAACTATTCCTCTTAAACTTCAATCATGAGAGGCATAGATCAAGAAAATCAAAAGCAGATTGATTTCTGGAAATCATCACCATACTACCATCTACTAATCATCTACCATTACGCACTTGGCGAGTGCAGTGGCCTATGTCCTAAAAGTCTCTCATCTTAAGAGAAGACTCTTGCCCAGCAGTGGGACAATAATTGGTTGACGATGAATCATCACCATTGTCATCATCCTGTTGATGGATCGCTGCCGGAACTGGTCTCTTAAAAACTACGGTCAGGCTATGGCCTGACTTACTGAGATTTATGGTAGGCCATGGAATTACGGTAGGCTACTATGGTTTACCATAATTTCCAAGCTTGGAAGACTAACTGTGTAAGACTACATATATGTAAGAACGGTATGAGTTCTTAACAGTTCCCAAAGGAACGTTTTCTCATAATGTACAAGTAAGCTACATTTTCCCGGACCCTTCAATAATTTTAGTGGAGTAAGCGCTTATTCTGTAGGAATTCGCTTTCGTTCAGCAAAAGTTTCGCTTAAGATATTTTACGTAAAGTTGTTTCACTTTTATTTAATATTTAATAAGAAGTTAAGTGTTTATTCAGAATTGAGAAAGAATGCCTTTTGAAAGCCAGATCGTCGAAAGTTTTAAGATTTATTTTAAGAAGCTTTGCCATTAATTTCTTCCCTTAAATTTTGTTTTGCTTTTTTGTATATTATAAGTCGCAAACGAGCATGAAGCCTCTGATGGTAAGTGGCCACCTACACCCATGGACACTTGTGATCAACCTAAGAAAAACTTGGATTTTACCCGAATGCGACTAAGGATATAATCCAGAAGAAGGTCAGCGTCTTCTTGAGTGACCAGTGACCAGTTCAAATCACAATGATTCTAAAGAAGTTTCACTTTAACAAAAAACCAAGTAACTAAAACAAAGGGTCTAAAAAAAAACAATAAATTGCCTATGAGCATCATAGACAATTAACTTCTTACATTCATTCTTGACTTTATTGCTTGATCATAATAATTTTACTAGCGAATCTCGCACAATGTGGGCAATTAGGTTTAGATTAGTTTATGATCAAACATCGATCGCTGAAGTGTTTGAATGACGCACTCCTGGACTATATAGTTCACATAAAATGAACTGATACTCACACCGTAGTGTAATTTTAGGGAATAATAATCGTAAAATAAAGTTACTTTATAATTGTTTATTATTGTTATCGTTAATTTCTGCGCGAGGCACGTGTCTCGTTCAGTAGTTCAAGGGGATTTTCTATTTTTATTTTTATAATGATTTATTATATAACAGCTTTTTTAACACTGTTTTTATCTGTGTAGAACGTTATTCTCTACAGCGAGTTGATGTTGCATCACAGGGCTAAGATTTGACACGGTACTGCGACTCAAATCTTCGCGGCTATGTAATTTATGTTAATTTCGCTTGTGATTTTACATACTACAGCACATAAAAGGGTAAAAAAATTCTAATATTATTGCTAAAAAAAAGGGACACAAGTTTAAGCCATAGTGCGCAGCGTTGGCCAAGTGGGAATTACTATACTTCACCATAAAGCGACAATAAATACTCAATTTTATTATTTTATTATTGAAGGAAAACTTACAGCTAGACATAACAAATATATATAACAGAGTAAAACAAGTGAAGGCCATTTAGAAGTTTCCGTATATAGATACAGGCATAGTAAATAAGTAAACAGGGTCGGTAAGGTACAAAATAGAAAGTAGAAACGAGATATAGATATTAACATAACAAAACAAAAGTAAAGAGGATAACACATTAATAATTAAAAAACTAATTAGACTTAAGAACTAAAGAAATCTTCTGACAATTTGCGTTTCAGTTCGAGGTATGGTATAAATGAATATCTACATTACTTGATATGTGGTTGAAAGATTGACAAGATTTTTTTAAGAAAATAATTGCATCTGAAATTTAAATTGCATTCTCTGTTTTTAGAAATCATTAACTTTTAAATAACGTCATTACTACATTATTTTATAAAAAAAAAGAAAATATAAAATGTTCTAAGTGACAAGTAATTATAAGATTTAGTTCAAGTTCGACACCTTCTTTCATGCGAGTGTATAGGGTTTCTTAAAGCCTTTAGAGTTCAGACTAGCATTCTTTCTTGGCTAGAACGTTAGAATAAAACGTAACATTCACAATAAAATTTAAATTCAAATGTACAAAATATCCAATACCTCTATTACGAGTTTATTGCGCTTCCTTAAAACCTTAGTTTACGATTTCAGTCATATATTGCGATGAACGTTACACGTTTGTATTTTCGTTTTCTTCCATACCTTTCAATGCTTACAATAACATTAGAGTATAACCTGAAATTGGCCACAGATGCGTTGCTACCACTGGTGACTAAGTTGGAATTCTCGCAAAGTATGTTCCTTAACACAATAGCGCTTAACAATGGGTAACACGCTTTCTACACTCATAGCCCTACACTAGGATTTTCTCCTGTGTCATGGGTACCATGGACACTCAAAATCGAATACACAAACACCCAGACCCAGAACAGAAATCTAAACTAATCATTTATATTTCTGCCTGGCCGGCAATCGAACCCGGAACCCATTGCGCATCAGATCGGCATGATGACCGCTCCGCCAAGTGGGTTGTCATTTTTAATACGCACATTATTGAAGAAAAATCAGTGGGGCGTGCCTGGGATTCGACCTCGGACCCTCGATTGAAAGGGCGAGTTTCAACCATTAGGCTATTACTGCTCTATGTAGCATATACACACTCCTCTGCAATCATGAATTACATAAAATAAACAACATAATACCACAATAATAACACTTATAAACACATTATACATAATGTAATAATTTGGAAGGGGCCCGACATCTGTTACAGATCGGTGTAACCGTCGACCCTCGGTCGTTTAGCAATATTACGTTATGAAAATGTTTAGTACTCGCATTCAACGGAATGTGTTATTATCGTAAATATCTGAAGATTTTTTCTATACATATATAAATCCATCCATTAGCCCTTTTACAACATGGTAGAATTAGTTTAATGCGACCGTGGAGGTACCACCGCCACACCTACTTCTACAAGTGCGTAGTTGTTGGCTCATTTATGTATGAGGCGACTATCTTAATCCTCGGGAATCGTAACGCATCTGATCGATTTTACGTAGAACCACGTACCATCAGATGGGCTGCATGTTCGTTTGCTACTTCAATCTGAATAAAAAAGAACTCTTTTAGATCCTTTCGAAGATGTAGACCCTAATTGTCATCACTCGAATCGGTTTTGTTTCTTCTGTATCTAACGTTTTTCCGATGTCTTAATCAGGTCATGGTGACTTGATGGTCAGGGGTTATACATACAAATAGGTTTAACTTAATATTTTAAGAAAATTCTCTGTGGTTTACGATGATGAAAAGGTTAGTTGGAGATTAAGAGGTGTCATCAAATAATATATGTATTCACATCCTGAATGTCGCAGATTGATTTTTGCCAAGTGGTAGAACCAGTAGGTTCTTCCCAGGTTAAACCGCCACATCTATTTCTAGCGTGAAGTAGTATTTGCGTTTCGGTGGAACCGAACTATTAGCTTAAATTTTACCCGTTCCTATCTTGTCTTTAGACGCCTTAGGCGACTAATGGTATGAGTAATAAACAAGATGGTTAAAAAAAAAACAAAGTATTACAAAGAAAAAAGACAAGCCCGCTGAGTTTCTTGCCGGATCTTCTCAGTTGAGGTCATTTTCCGATCCGGTGGTAGTGTAAGAAAAAATACTGTAAATGACAATTTGTAAGTGCCCCCGTAGGCCTATACAAAATAAAAATATTTCATTTCATTTCATTTCAGTACAGGAGGTAGGTAGCAGGGAATTCCTGTGTCATCGCTGTAGTTCCGGGACTAGAATAGGGCTACAGTATCCCCTGGAACTAAAAAAAATTGGTTTGGGTCCTTCTATTTTAAAATGTTTGAAGCCTTTTTGAAGGGGAACTATGGGAATGGAAGGGGAAGTACATGAATTTGAGCTTCAAACTATCTTGGATCAACAGCGCTTCCGGGCATCACGACTGATTTCGAACAACGTTACCTGAAGTACGGACCAATAGTCCAACGTAATGTTCTGGGTTTCCAGATTGGACGGCATCGTACCTTTTCCCGTTATTTTTTATCGGTAGACGTGTTATCGGCATGAGGGGTATTAACAGTATTTCATATTTATATTCACGTTAAATATGTTTACTCGACATTAACGATTTCACTCGCAAGGAATATTCGAATATTTTTGTAGAACTATAGATGTTTTCGGGTAAATGCAAAAAAAGGAGAAAATGTCAATAACAGATTCATTTCTTATGTACAGTGATCTTCATATATGTAGGTATATAGTAGAAAATGTTAATGATGAGCCCGTAGTGAAAACGAATATACGTTTGATTTACCAAATTGAAATGACTTTTTATACCAAAATTGTTAGGAAAAGATACAGAGGAATTGAGATCCTCCTCCTTTTTAGATCGGCTAAACACATAGATCTAAGGACTGATATTTGATTTTCTACACGCTCTTACAATATGGTTTACCGATAGAGCAGAGAACTAATATGTCATTTTCAGGAACAGCGCACCGTCTCATCTTATGTATGTGTCTAACGCCGCTAGCAGTTACTTTAAAAGATTTATTTCATTATGCATAATTCATATGTTAAACCGCGTTGCGGAGCGATCACGCGTTTTGACAAACAGTGAGTTCCGGGTTCGACCCCGGCCAACCGGCAGAACTGACAACTGATTTAAGGATTTAGAACATCTGTTCTAGGTCTGGGTATTTGTGTCTGTTCATGGCACCCACGACATAGAAGATAATCCTTATTTTGGGCTAGTATAGTGCTCGTTATTATTAATTTAGGTTCTAAATTCTCTTTCTGACTTATATATATGTGTGTCAGGTGTTAAAACATATAACCGTATGTTTCCTTTATTGTTGAAAGCATTAAATCTAAAGACAAATTACGGTAAGTACGTTCGTTGCAAAAATATTTCTCCGTGTTTTTACAGAGTAAGTAAAGAGATTTATTTCCCACTGATTAAACCAATTCAACTCTACAATTGCCACGAAGTGCGCCATTAGATGCTGCAGTTTTAAATCTGTAGCGCAAAAACAGGCTCAGCTGCAAATAAATGGAAATTCCTGGAATTTAATGCCGGGAATGTGAGCTTATTTGGAGGAAACTTTTATAAGCACGAAGTTCTCGTAATAAACTCCGAAGTTTTAAGTGTTACTGTATACAATTTTCAATTAGACATTCTCGTAAAGAAAACTTTTAGTGTATAATTTTAATAAGATTTCGTGCAATAAAATATAAAATTTGTATTAGGTATATCTTTGGTCTTGTATATTATTGGTTTTATTTTTATTAGTATTTTTAGTTGTTTTTATTAGAGTTTATTTTAACCGTAGAGGTGCCCTGTAGCTATTATACTGGTCTGACATGCTTTGGGTTATGAGTTTAAAATAGGGTTGTCACCTTTTTTCACCAATTAAAGTGCATTTGCTATTAAAGGTATTTAAAAAACGTACGTAGTCTATAAATAAAATGAAATTTTATAAGGTTGTAGAACCAGGAGGTTATTTTTTTTAACAGGGGTTCTATATGAAGTCTATCACAGATGCATTGCTACTCACGAGGACTGAGATGGTCGCCTCATATAAAAGGGAGCTGGCAACCACACCCTTCCACTGAAACGCAGAACTGCTTTACGCTAGAAATAGGTGTGGCGTTGGTACTTCCCCGGTCGAATTACATTGGGTCTACCACCACGTAAAACGAGGTACCACCAATTGAACCCACTATTTAAAGCAAAAAAAGGTTCATGCGTATCAGTGGAAGGGTGTAATTTCTAGCTCAATTGTTTTTGAGGCAACCTTTTTCGTCTTCGGGAGTACCAAACGCATGTGTGATCGACTTCAGATATAACCTTTTCTATATGACATTGCTTACGATGTCTATGGTCGCCAGTAACCACTTACCATCAGGTGGACTGGTAATAAAAGAAACTCTATGGACGCAGTCATTACTCACCATCAGTTGAACTGCATGTGTTACCTCAATATGATGAAATATACATACATATATGAGCAAAAGGGCGCATCGCTACAAGCATCCGGTCTAACAATAAACTTTAGTCTATGCTTTGACCTGAATCATAATAAAGTAGATGTTCTAATTTGTCTAGGTTATCAGTATGTTTAGGATGTAGTGTACGTCTAGCCAATTAATTTGTTCCACTTGGCTACGTACACGATTGGCAGTGAAAGGTCAATCGCGGTCACAAACTGACATTTCACTGTTGGCAGATAATCTTGTTTGCGAATAGAAATACTTAAATAGATTTGATGATGTGAATCTAGTACAAAAAGGGGCTCTAGAGTGGTTCTAGGGTCATGGGCCAAGGTAAAGGAATGTGTTATACTATCGGCAATTACTGCAATAAGGGTACATCGTAAGATGATAATTTTATTACCAAACTGCTTCAAAGGGACGATAACATTTTTCAGGGTATGTATGTACATATTTTTGTTTCTGTGACATGTGCTGCAACGTTAATGTTTTGACGGATTACGGCATGTGACATATCATTAGAATAGTCTCAGTTTGCAAAGTGATATAGGCTATATAATTTTTAAAAATAGCGGAACACCTTTTTTAATATTACGACAATAGTCTGTCCGTGTTTGGAGGACAGTGAATAAGTAATAATAGATATTTCTATTATTTTAGAACCTTTGTCTGTCTGTTTGTCTAAGTGCCTGAAAAAGCAAAAAAATCATCTCAATTCATTCAATCTTCATTTTAATGATATCCTCCTCTTAAACGAAACTTGTTACAAATTAAAGTTTGGTTACTATCTTTTAACCGCGGGGCTCCGCTATTTTTCTCGGGGTACTTAATTAATGTACAAATGCCATTAAAATAAAATTCTAACCTCTTTGTAGTACAATCAATTCCATCCGGATATCTTCAGAGATGAGGCGGATAATACAAATTCTCGTCACTAGTCTGGACGAAGCCGAGAAACCGCAGCTTAGCCGAATACTTCTTCACTATATTTCTTTTTAAACGTAAGCCAAGCGCATACTGTGCTTTTTAATGATAGCGGTTACATGTACGCTGCGCTTTTTAAAGAAAATAAAATTCAAGTCACATAAATGTTACATACTTTGCTTTGCTTGCAAACTTGAAACACTATCTGAAGGAATCGGACAGATTAATCGATTTCAAAAGATTGGAGTTCTATGAAATCGCTTACAGGCGACGAACGATTAAAATATTTACAAGTACCGGAAACCGAAGTTACAGACTGTAAATTCATTATTATGTTTACGCTGGATTAAAATACAACTTTAATTAAATAATATAGAGATTAACAATATAAGTAAAAAAATAAGTCATTATCTTGTTTGCTTTGTAAGTTAAATACATTTTTTTTTAAAGAGAAATAATTAGAGAATTTGGCTTAAAAACGACCATCAAAAAAAAAAAATCGTGTTATAAAATATATACATATGTGTTATTGTTTAGCTTTCATTTGGTGTCTTCATTCTCATGTCATGGCATTAAAAAGATGGGGCTCTTTTTTATATTTACAGGCACCACCTTTAAAAAATATCCTTCTGGTGCAGTCCAGGAAAATCCGCGCGTTATAAAAATCAGTGCGTGGTGTGCCTTAAGAGAAAATTGTTTTAACGCCCCTATTGCCCCGAGATATAAAAAGCTTTGCGGATTTCCAGACACATAAAAACGGATAATATAAATTCCAGACTATAATCCCGAGTAAGCCGAAAAACCACAGCTTAGCACCCGAAATACCTTTACTAATGTTGTTTTTGTGCCTATTATACGGGTATATTTTATATGCCCGTATAATAGTCACCATCTTTGCTTTTATATCAAAAACCTTCCGGTTATTTTGAAATTACATTATATTTTTTATATCATGTTATTTTGAAATGAGAAAAGTAATTTTCAATCAATACTGATGCGGAGTTTATTTTTTTAGGGTTCCGTACCCAAAGGGCAAAAATGGAACCCTACTAGTAAGACTCCACTGTTCGTCTGTCCGTCTGTGTCACCAGGCTGTATCTCTTGTACCGTTATAGTAAAGCAGTTGAATTTTTTATAGATGACGTATTTATGTTGCCATTACAATAACAATACAAACAGAATAAAATAAATATTTAAGGGACTGCCATACAACTAACGTGATTCTTTTGCCGTTTTGTTATTGATGGTACGGAACTCTTCGTGTGCGAGTCTGACTCGTACTCCTCCGATTTTTTGGTTTAATATAATGACGACTTTCGAAAAACAAATTTCACATCGATATTTCGACCAAATGAGGTGCAGTTTATTATTTTATCTATTTTAACGTTTTTCATAGCACTCAATAAAAGTATAGTCGTATTATATTAATAAACACATTACGCCGTTAATCCGCATTTTTAATTGTCATATTAATATATTATAGTTTTAAATATACAAATACGTACAAAGAGATGATGTATGACATGAGTATTTGAACATAGTTCAAAGTATGTTTTTATTTCTAAAGACGCTTTCTACACGCATAGCCCTACATTAGGATTTTATCCTGTGTACCATGGTACATAGGTGAAAAACATGGGTACCATGGACACACAAAGACGAATACAAGAAACCCAGACCCAAAATAGAATCTAATCTCATCATTCAGATGTCTGTCTGGCTGGAGATCGAACCCGGAACCCTTTGCGTGTCAGACCGATATGGTGACCGCTCGGTCACGCGGTTCGTCAATATAGAATCAAATATAAAATCATGAAGACTTACCTCAGAAAAGTCGTCCATTCTGTTGGTCGTCTATTCGGGGACTGTGAATGTTATCAAAGCATCTCTGGCAGACAGACACTTGCGACGGTTCGAGTTCAAATGAACGGGTTTTTAATAAAATTTCTTTTTTTACGCGCATTTATGTAACTTCAAGTTTATAAGTTTGTTTACAAATCTTGCAAGGAATTATTGTGTACATTTTGTATACACGTTTGGTTTGGATGTGCTTAGGGAAGTGCTTCTAAATCCAAAATGGCGGACATGCCATGATGGCGGATTATTTATGTAATATCTTTGTGTTATGGGTACAAAAATGAAAGGGTACTTAGAGATAAAAATAAAATAAGTCACTGAAACCTAGTTAGTAAAAATGTTTTTCTTTTTTGTGAGAAATATTTATCAAAAAATATTAAATAGTAAGAAAGCAAGTACTTTGCCTGGCTGTAAGTGGCCACTACCATCCTTGGATTCTATTTAATTTAATACAACACAATTTAATTGCAACTTACAGGTGGTAGAACCAATGTAGTTCGACCGGGGAAGTACCACCGCCGCACCTATTTCTTAAACTACTCTACTAAATAATTGAAAATGTAGCAACTTGAAAGCCTTCAAACTAATATTTTAATGGCTATAGCTGTTTTGATTTTTATGTTATTATATCAGTTATAAGCAATACTAAAATTATTTAAATTTACGAGGTCAGATGCAAGTTTATTGTTTTAGTTAACGCGAGCGAAGCTGCGGGTTAGGGCTAGTTATTATATTTACAAGTAAAAACTTTTACAGCAAAGACATCGACAAACGAACATACAATTTCCTTGACACAGATACAACCCGCATTAATTAAATATGACTTGGATACGGAGCTTCATTCAAGTTTGAAGGTTTATTTAACTTTAAATCAGATCAGATTTGCTTTAAACAGACGTTCCAAATCTCTTTAGCCGTTTTGCAGCAAATCCATATCTATAGTAATGTATAAAAATGAGTTGGTGTATGTCTGTAGTAACACACAGATCACACAAGAACCGCTGGTCCGATTTATATTAAATTTGCATGAATGTAGCTTATTTAACTAGTCAGTCTATAAGCTACTTTTGATTTTAATATTTTTCGCTATTTAAAGATAGCGCTGTTTTGGTGATGTCACTACACACTTTCAGACTTTTATATATTTATTTTAAATAAAAAGAGAACACCAAAACAGCAAACTTTCGTTAGCCTATACGAGGTTACCATTCAATTTTCTGTCTGGAAGGTGCTTATCACTTTTCATTGGCCTCCAACGGTTAGTAAGTAGAACCTATTTTTTTATATATATGAAGTAGCAAACGAGCAAGCAGCCCACCTGATGGTAAGTGGTTACTACCGCCCATGGACATATGTAAGCAACAATATGTAAGTGTCATATAGAACAGGGATTCTATCTGAAGTCAACCACAGACGCGTTGCTACTCCCGAGGACTGAGATGGTCGCCTCATATAAAAGTGAGCCGGCAACCACACCCTTCCA
>DWNE01000419.1:0-29803 GCA_018249875.1 Cecropterus toxeus | reverse complement strand
AACATTAACTATAATAATAAAGAAATCGCAGTAAGGAACTTTAGACTTGGCACGACTTTGTCTAGATTTCATTACTTCTCAGAGATAAACAAGCAGCTCCATCGAGACTTGGTTAGTTTTTGTACAGAATGTCTTTGGTGGGATTTAAATAGTCTATTTAAATGCATATTGTGGTTACCTATTTTTGTAAGACCAATCCTCCGCATGTTATTTTCTAAATGATTTTGTGCACTGTGTGTTACGTTGGTGATCCTATAAATAAATAAATAAATAAAAAAATATTTTAGTATGACGACTGAGCCTAACAATCCCCACCTGCACTGTACGTTTTTTTATAATATTTCAGTAGAAAACGAGTATACATTTCGTCACTGCTACCCGTGAATAACTATGTACAAATTCATATATACTCCCGTTGACTAAGATGACCCACGGACCGCAATGAAATATTGTACATTTCCGCATTGTAATATCAAAACAACGATATGTTTCATCACGTACGTGGAGTGTACATTATAAACACGGTGTACAGTATCATGACACGCTGTCCCACTGCATATGAATATGTAGATTAGCAGTGATACCCTAGTAGTCGTAACTCGGCCTCTTAATCAGGAGGTTTGCGGTTCAAATCTACACACACCTCGCCTTTTTACAACTTTATTATTACGTTGTATATTTTTTTACAATATAGTTCGTGATATCTACCGATGAGTGTGTGATATCTACCGATTCGTACTTGGCTAGCCTGGTATACTATTGTCACACCCCTCTTACAATGAGAAGAGAATTTTGCCCAGAAGTGGAGTAGTATTGGATTAACGACTCTTTCCTAGTCCAGGAGTGAGACAGAAGTAGACAAAATGTCGGTGTCCCTTCGAATGAAGGGTCCACCGTCTCTCCTAAACTGAGAGGAGACCTTTGCCCAGCTGTGGAGTATTATTGTATTGACGACTTGGCCCGAGCCGAGCGGTTAGAAGCAGAATTAGACAAAATGTCGGTGCCCGGTTGAAGGGTCACCGTCTTACATAGATCCTATTCCTATCCAGTCAGATTACGTCAAACCCACTTTTTTCAGAGCCCAATGAAATTCAATGATGAACTTAATAGACAATGATATAAGCCACTGCGTAACTGGACGAAGTTATCATAACATTATGACAGATCCAGTTGCCTTTTTCTAAACGAGTGCTTACGTATTTGGAGTATCTGAATTCGGTCGGAAAACATTACGTTTGTCACTGTTTGTAAGTAGAACGAAGTTACTGTTTATTTAGTGTTTCTGTATGTTTGCTGAAACTTTCCAAGTTAGGTATACTTTATTAATCGAACAAGTATTATTATTTTTTCAACATAAACGTTCAAAATTTCTACACTCATAGCTCCACACTAGGATTTCCTCCTGTGTAGGTGCCATGGACACACAAAGACGAATACACAAACACTCAGACCCAGAATAGTTTAAACTCATCATTCCAATTTCTGTCTGACTGGGGATAGAACCCGGGACCCAATGCGTGTCAGAGCGATATGATGACCGCTCCGCCACGCGGGTCGTCAATTTCTCGTCGTCGTATTCAGGCGTTACTACTGCTACGCTCATTACTAGCGTGAATAGTTTCTTGCGTTTTTAAAACACACACGCCTTCTACACTCATAGCCCCACACTAGGATTTTCTCCTGTGTCGTGGGTGCCATGGACACACAAACACGAATACACAAACACCCAGACCCAGAACAGAAATCTAAAGTCATCATTCATATTTCTGTCTGGCCGGGAATCAAACCCGGGACCCATTGCGCGTCAGACCGGTGTGGTGACCGCTCGACCACTAGGGTCATCAACGTTTTGTTGGAAGCGTGTCGTTGCGCAATTTAATTTCTTCGATCAAAATTAACTGAGTTAGGGAGGCTTTAAGTATTAGTGTGACCGTAAATTTAAAAAAATATACCTATATAGGTAGTGCAAAAATATGTTAATTTTGTTATTTTTGGGAAACTGCTTTAAAAAATCTAATTAATTTTAAAGGTTAGTTTTTTTATTAGTTAAAAAAATTCTGTATAAATTCAGTTAGTTAACCAACTGAATGTATACACTTAACTAAGTCGGTTAATTTTGATCGGAGAAAATTAAGTTATAGAACCTTTTTATGTAAAATTAAAGCTCTGCACACGTTCATTACAAGTTTTTCGTCAATTTTTTACCGTTTTCGAGTAATTGCGAAAATACACTTTGGACATATTTATTTGCAACCCTTTCCGGGAGTTGCTAACAAGAGAACCTTTACACATCGTTTTTATATCATTAGAACTAAGTACATTATATCAAAAATAAAAATTTCAAATATTGATTTGAGACTTTATTTCACTGGACTATTAAAAGGTCATGTTTTATGGCCCTCGGGAAAAGGATTATGATAAAAAAGTATCCAGTAAAAAAAATGTACTCGTAAGAGAGATAGGTACATACGAAGATATTTGAGTTAATTTGTTTTTCATTATCCAATACAGAATAATTTAAACATTTAAATTTAATCAAAACAAAGTATAAATTTTATTACAAAATTTTAAATGAAATAAATTAATCAAACAAAAATATTACAACATTTTTGTAAAACATTTATCATTCAATTTGTTATTAATGATATTCATTAAATATGAATAAACAACGCGGAATACGACTATCCAAAATATTATTCAGACAATTGTTCAGACGGTTTTATTGTTTTACTTACAAAATTCTTAACACGAACTGACATCTGGAAGTTACTTACTTTGTTATTACTTTCATTATTATTTTCGAGCCTCAATTTCAGTAATTATTAATTAATTTTACATTATAATTTATCGCTATTTTTATCTGTTTTGTATATATTGTACATTGTTGAAGTTATATTATTGTTGTAAAATTTATCTCAGGTGTTCTATCTCATGTCAATCATAGATGCGTGGCTACTCCCGGTGGTCGCAGTAGAAAGTAAGCCGACAACTACACCATTTCACCGAAACGAACTATTTCACGCTAGAAATACATGAGGCAGAGTACCTTCTCGGTCTAATCATGCTTTACCGCCTTGTAGAATACAAGCCTTAATATTAGTCGATAAGAAAACGCAACTGACTTCTCGGAAGAAGTAAATAAAGGAGATACTTTCCAGTTTCAAAGAAAAGAGTTCTAGGTTTTAACTTCAACAAAGTATTTTTTAAAAGCAACTAGAAATGTTTGTTTTCTTTCCCAGAACTGTTTACGCTCAAAATGAATGTAGAAATAACAAGGACTACTCTTAACATTTAATTTAACGATATGCATAATTTCAATGTTTACTATGGAAGTAAGTATAATAATGTATTACGCATTTCAGACCAAATATTTTGAAAAGAAATGATATATATCTATTTCTGTTCTTCATAACTCAGTACGAGTTTGAAATATTTAGTTTATTCTTCAAAGGTGTGGAAAGTCTACCAATTCGCAGTTGGCCAGCGTGCTCGATAAGGGCTTAAACTATCTCATTCTGAGAGAAGACCCATACAAGCGGCGGTACAACAATGGATTGACGATGAGTCTATTCTTAGTCCATTTATAAATATCGAAAATTTTCCACAGCTAGTCACGGATCATTGGTAGACGTTTGAAAAGACTTGGGATTCGAACTTCGGACCCACTTAATTCAGTGACACCGAGTTTTAAACATTTGGCTATATAACTTTTGATCTAAGTGGGAGGTCGAGTTTTAACCATAAGCGGGGATCGACAAGCCTTTTTATTTATAAGTCTGAAGAAGTAAACGAGCATGCAGCCCACCTGATAGTAAGTGGTTACTGCCGCCAATGGACATCTATAAGCAACTTCATTTAAAACAGGGGTTCTATTTAAAGTCAATCACAGGTGCGTTGCTGCTCCCAAGGACTAAGATGGTCGCCTCATATATAATTGAGCCCTCTTATTTTTTGATGAAATGGATCACAGAAAGAAAACAAAAGAAACATTTAAGTTGCAGGTAAAGCTAGAAAGTTTTATCATTAAAAGGGTATAAAGACAGTTTCAAGAGCATAAACTTCTTCACTTTGTAAGTAATGAATTTCAAACTAACTTTTGTAAAGTAAAGTAAAATACCTTTTGGTGGGAAGATAGTTAGATCTTAATCTTAGAACTTAAACCGGATGCGTATTTTCTTAAGTTTGTGACGGCATGGGTAGTCAGTTCAACAACTAGATTGTAAATTATAAAAAGAAAATTAAAAGCAGAAATTAAAAAGCTCCATTACCGGAAGTCACTTCCAAGGAAAGACAAAATATAGCATTAAAATTGCAATATAACTAATCTACTTCAGTTTATTTCCATAATTTAAGATAGTAGTAGCCTTTCTCCTTCGACTTCGGAGGTACCACCTCCATTACTGCTTTTTTTGTAAATAAGAAGTAGCAAACGAGCAAGCAGCCTACCTGATGGTAAGTGGTTACTGCCGCCAATGGACATTTGTAATCAACTTCATATAGAACAGGGGTTCTATCTGAAGTCTATCACAGACTACGTTGTTACTCCCGAGGAGTGAGATGGTCGCCTCATATAAAATTGAGCCGGCAACCACACCTTTCCACCGTAACGCAAGAACTGCTTCACGCTAGAAACAGGTGTGGCGGTGGTACGTCCCCGGTCGAACAGCATTAGTTCTACCACCTGTCAAGATACATGAATAGTGAATTAAGATTTCTGTTCTGGGTGTGGGTGTTTGTGTATTCGTCTTTTTATATGTCCATGGCACCCAAGACACAGGAGAAAATCCTAAAATATGGCTATTAGTGTAGAAAGTGTTATTATTATTGTTAATTAGTTTTGTCGCTCAACACCGACGCTTAGACTCTAAAAATTTAAAACCTGTGAATACCTACCAATTCTTTCACACAATCCTCGATTCAATTTTGTATTATATCCCTACATTTAGTAATTGGTTTGACGGAAAACGATCTCCCTCAACTACATTCTGTTAAGTAGAGAGGACAGGGATGGAATAATCAAGCAATTAATAACTTGATCCTAGATCTGGTCCTTCCATGAATATTGATTGTATGTTACCATCTACTGAATTTAATTTTCGTACACCTAACGGCTAGAACTACGAATATATAAGTACTTTTTTGTTTTATAAAAAATGTAAATAACATAGGAACGTATGATAATTTTATAGGATTGAAATAAAAAATAAAAAGAATAAGAAGGTAACGTCTTATATTGTATGTTTTTATTTATTTCCATTATTATAGGGTCAATGAATATCAAAAGGTAAGGTATCATTAGCTAGTAATACATTGGCTGTTAAAAAGTTATCAATTTAAAATCTATATAAACTATTTCAAAAGTCAATAATAAATCTTTATATTAAAGACTCGGTCAAGAGGTACTGTAAATTCCAACTGTAATTTAAACCTTGCCTGAATACTAAAATATTGATTTCGAGTCGTCAACATACATCCACAAACTTTATTAAACTTTAATTGCAAATGATAGTCGCCATATTGGCTACTCCGATGCCATCTTGAGTTCGTTGAGGCCGATTCACACGTATCAGTATCAAATGAGCGTTATTTGATTGAGCTATCAGAACAAACAAATTTAGTCTACATGTTTTCTCCGCACTCATTTCATTCAATTTTGACATTTCATGTAGTTTGAAGATTGCGTGTTATGAGTCACATTTCACGCGAGCGAAGCCGGGTTTTTATCTAGTTAGTTTAATAAAGGATTTTCTATCGTAGGATAGGATTTTCTAGCGCCAAAATACTATACATAGACAGGTAAATAAGAAATAAGACCGATGTTAGGTGAGACCCTTTTTTTGTAACGAGGGGGAAACTTTCAAAAGGTACCCCACGCTGTGGGAGCAACGCCGGATTTTGTGGGATTTTTACCGCACTCAAAACCCCCCGGTGGTCGTCCTTAGCGCTGTGTGGAGGATTCCGGGATCTCCAACAGAACAAACGGTGAGACTTACGAATACAATAAAAATCTTAATTCTCATACCGAGCGCAGCCAAACTCAGAACCTTCTTTTATTACAACGCGGCATAGTGACCGCCCCCGCGGGATTTGGATTTAAGAATTTATGTATCTAATCGCCTAAAAAACTGAGAAAATTATTTTCATTTTATCCTGTTTCTAGCTACGAGGTACAAACTATATTTATATTTTTCTCTCCACGAAAGAAATATTATCGTGATAAAACAATTTATTACTCTGATGGATAGTCTACTGCAGAGTTATAGCGGTTTTAATAATTTGCGATAGTCCACGCAGGTCCCATGATAAAATAAATCACGATAACAGTAGTAAAGACAATGATTAATTTACATAATAAATTGAAACTGCCGTTTATTTTTATTAAGGTCTAATTCTGATACCAAATGAAGGTTTTTAAATTAATTGTGAATGTACAGTGACTAATTTCAGCAATTTATTAAGCCTGTTAAAAATAAATCTACGGACCTTCGACGAGTTACGGAATCGGTGTTTATTTGGACTCAGAAACAAGATAAATAATCTGAAATATATATTTACGCTTTACAGAAATAATTTAATTAATTTATATAATATTTGTTTCTTTCTTTCATGGTTGATAAAGACTTTACTAAGACTTAACTGTTGGAAAATGTTCATGGCACTAATTCCTCCTTTGCTCTACTATTTATGTCCAAGTATATAAAGTATGCGGTAAAGTGAAGTCTTATATAAAAAGGATAGTATCTACTGAATTTACAGACTTCTAAATACAGACTTCATAACATTTTTCTTATTAAAAACATAATCATATAAAACAATATTTACAAATACCTAAACTATACAAAAGAAAAAAATACAAAATGTTCATATATACAAAACCGCCTAAACACACGAAGCACTTCGTTGTATGGGAGCGCCCATTAATATTATATTATTCTGTTTTTTCAATAAAATTTCAATTACCTAGCTATGTTATGGCTAGTTATATCCAGCTAACGGTTCATGAGATGCAGCCTGGTAACAGAGAGACGGACAGCAGAGTTTTAGTGATGCGGTTTCGTTTTTACCCATTAGGCGCGGAACCCTAAAAATATAAACAGAAATATAAACAAATTCACAACCATAAAAAAATTCGGTGTCGCTGGGCAAGGTTCTCAAGACGCTGGCAGTGTATTTCCTCTTTGAATGGCTATACCAATTCGTTCAGTAAAATGCGTGCCAGCTATCAGATCACCAGAAATAAAAATACTTATTTTAAAAAATGGTAAATAGTTGCTTAGTTACCTTACATGATAAGAATATGTAAGCAAATACCTTTTCAAAAGAAATAGTTGCATAAGTTTTTCTATCCTTCGTTAAAATGAGTATGACATTGCACCAGTAAGTTTTCTGTTTCTCATAATTAGATTCAGTGTTAGCGAGTACAGTTTCAACTTGCAACAAAACATTTTATTTGTCTCAGTTAATTGCGCACTTGTATCCAATTAGCATGCAGTCCTCGGTTCCCACATAACTATTATGAAAAGTAGACAGAAAAATAAGAGCAGTTCATACGTTACGTCGGTGTGTGGTTGACTGTTGACTGAAAACGAGGCGACCATTTTAGTCCTCAGGTAGAACCTTTGTTCTTAATGAATTGTTTACAGGTGTATGGTCAGTAGTGATCACCTACAGTGGAATACAAGTTCATTCACTGCTTCATCATGCTGTTATCATCGGATATGAACAAGAAATTTATTATATACTTACCAAACTAACCTTATTTGGGAATGACGACCCGCGTGGCGGAGCGGTCACCATACCGGTCTGGCGCGCAGTGGGTCCCGGGTTCGATTCCCGGTCAGACAGAAATATGAATGATGAGTTTAGATTTCTGTTCTGGGTGTGGGTATTTGTGTATTCGTCTTTGTGTGTCCATGGCACCCACGATACAGGAGAAAATCCTACTGTGGGGCTATGAGTGTAGAAAGCGTGTTTTATTTTCCATATGAACTGCTGGTAACCAATTTACATAAGCTAAGCAAAGGTCCCGCTCTCGTTAAAAGGCTTCACAGCCCCTAGAGATGCTTTCAGAAGCTCACAATAACGCTTGGATAGAAACCACACAAGTCTAGGTTAATTACTAGACGCACAGGTTCTCAAAGTTTTAGTTGTAGAACCTGCGATTTTTTATTTTTTATACCTCATTTCTGAAGGTATGTAAGGCTCCTAGAGGCGCTTGCAGAATTTTACGATTACGCTCTGATAGAAGCCCCATTTGCTTTAGTTAATTACTATGACAGAGATTTACCAAACTATTTTCATTTATTCATTATTAAAGTCATAATGAATCGCAATCCTATTGTTTAAAATTTTCATTTTCTTTAAAAACATATTGTTTATCAATTTCAAGTACATTTTAACAATCTACGCTTAAAAAGGAATGTTTAAAGTTTAACGTGTTTACTATGCATCTACTACGTCTGAGCATTTTCCGCTCACTTTGAGACACGCTGGACCTGAGCTTTAGAGTGAATGTGGAGCTATTTTAGTTATATTTTAGCCCTAATTAGTACTCTTTGTGTTTTGAACTAGATTTTCACTATACAGATGTAATTTACTAAGTTTTTATCTTTTTAGTATAGACATATCGCTGCTGTATTTTGGACTTCAATTAAAATCGACCAAGTGCGAGTCGGTTTCGCGCTTGAAGGGTTCCGTACAAATAACTGTAAAAAACGGCAAAAACATCACGTTTGTTGTATAAGAGCCCCCTTAAATATTTATTTTATTTTATTTTTAGTATTTTTTTTTATAGCGGCAACGGATATACACCATCTGTGAAAATTTCAACTGTCTAGCTATCACTGTTCATGAGATACAGCCTGGTGACAGACAGACTGACCGACAGTCAAACAGCGAAGTCTTAGTAACAAGGTTCCGTTTGTAACCTTTAGGTAGGGAACCCTAAAAAATAGTAAATAAGTAATTAAAAAAAAAACTAGTTGTATCTCGACCTCAATTACTGTCCTAGGATATTTCAAAATTATGTGTTTAGAAGATGGTACATCCAAATCCGTGTGTCGACATTCATCATCATGAAGTTCGGCCTCCAAATACTTTTTGTTCATTTACTTGACATTTTTATGCAAAACACCACAAATAAAAGGCATTAGGTGGCGTTGCAAGTAATTCTATCATAGAGCTGCTGTTAAAATATCGAAAGTAAGTGAAACTACGAAATAAATAATCCTTTTAGTAATTCAAAGCTACTCGTTACATCGATTATTTATGCTGAACTGAAATCGAGTTATAAAAATCGATTATTCTAAAAAAACTATTGATTAAAAAACCGATTGTTTTTTCACATCCCTAGTGTTAAAGAGCTAAGAGCAAGATCACATCAGATGAACTGAACGCTCGTTACTTCGTACGTCATGTTATGAAATAGGTTTCATAATATGACGTACAGACCGTGTTACGTCACTCTAATTGTATTCCTTTATATAAGTGACGTCACACCATATTGGATTTTACTTCTAAATATAGGTCTACGCGTGCCAGGATGAACTGAAAAGGTCCTTTGATATCTCGTGTATAAATATGTATTAGATTAACTCTAAAGGGTTCCTGTACGCAAAGGTTTTCTGTTTTGATTCTGGATGGATATCCGAATGATTAATTTACATTTATGTTTTGGGTCTGGGTGTTAATGTAGGTGTGTGTCGATGACATCTTTTTTGTATGGAAGGGAAAACCTTCAAAAGGTACCCGATACTGTGGGAGCAACGCCAGGTTATGTGGAATTCATACCGCACTAAACCCCCTCTCCCCCGGTGGCCGTGCTCAGCGCTATGTGGAGGATTCGGGGATCTCCAACGGAACATAACCGGAGTCCTCCGAGCGCCGATGCCCCCATCCGAACTCTTTCTTCAGGTGTTTACGACGGCATGCGACCACACATGCCACCGTTCTTGCTCACACTGTTGCCGCCCGCAACCCCAGAAGCCCCCTTTTAGTCGCTTCTTACGACAGGGATACCGTAGCCCTATTCTGGTCCCGGAACTACAGGGACAGTGTCAATGACATCTAGGACACAAAGATTTCTACAAAGTGCCAGAGTTTAGGAAGCGTCAATTTTATATTGTTTTCTGATATACTATTTAGCTGATTTTATTACATTTTCATATTATTTAACATACAACTAAAGATTTTCTTTGAAATCATCACGTAAGGAAAAAGCATTACGGCCATCACCCCCCCCCCCCCCCCCCCCCCCCCTACCAACCCCTTCTCTATACATTTGACACTTAATTAAGATGGTCGTGTGATATATAAGTGAGCCAGCAACCACACCCTTCCACCTCACGCAAGAACTGCTTCACGCTAGAAATAGGCTACACCTATTTCTACCTACTTGGTGAAATTGTATAAATGTGTTTTGTTATAGAACTTCGTTCCAAAACAATTTCATGTTAAATACCAATTTGTTTTATGAAAATAAATCTCGAGGAAAAGAAATGAAAAGGTTCTTACGTAAATGATTTTTCACGGCAAAACAGTTATAACGAGGTCGTTTAGAGTTTCTCAATTACATTTTTCTTGTTGCTCGCTAAGGTAGCTTGTATTACCTGTTGGAATTTTCCTGAAGTAAAATAATATTTATGCTAGAATAATAAATTGTGGTAGAGATTTAGGTTCAAGGTTACAATCCAAGGTATCTAATTTGTGTTATCAGAAACTAACTCAATCTCAAAGATTAATTATGATATAATACTATTTTGACAAAAACTCATATACGTTAATTTAAATATATCTCTTATGACCAAAAATTTCATTTCAAGCAGTCAGGTTTTTTGGGATGTTAATAGTTAAAGAAACCTTAGGAATCTTTGTGACTTAAAACTCGATGAAAAGATAAGAAATGAGTTACGAAAGCAGTTGTCGGTGCCTCAGACGTTTTTATCTATACTTATATCCGTACTAATACATAAAAATTAGATGTATATCTGTTTGTTACTCAATCACGCAAGAACCACTGGTCCGATTTACATGAAACTTTGCACTTATGATTTAGCTATTTTTGGAGTTTACTCCTTATGAATCGGTTTTTTGATATAAGGCGCCGGTATGAGAAAAATATGAGGAGCAAAATCAACTGAACGAATGACCTCGTTACGTTTTTGGTGTGAGCAGTGCAGCTAGATAGTGGGTAGTGTGTCTCACTCTTACTGATGACAAAACAACTTATAGTGGGGGTACGCTCTACGCACGATCTGGCTGCACTGGTTGTGAGTGTATTAAGACGTGTATAGAGTATGCTGCAAAGCGACTATCTTCTACTTTGTCGTTTCACTCTTGGCAGAGCGGTCCTGGTCATCATGAAATTGTTTGAATGGCCGATGTGACGCGCTTCACGATGTCGCGCCATTTTCCGCGATCAGTGGACATCCTGGTACACTGATTTAATGAGCCACCCACAGTTGATTTTATTTGATCGGTCCATCGCATGGGTGACCTTCCACGTGCTCTAGTGCCCTCCACGCTTCCTTGCACGACCAAACTTTCGATGGCATCATCATTGCGGCGGAAGACGTGACCAAAGAACTTTAGGATGCGACCTTGCACTAAAGCGACTATGTCTGCATAACATCTTAATTGAATGTTATTGCGCCTGTTTAAACAATCGTCCTTAAGAAGTAAACTCCAGTAGTGCGTCGGAGCTGACACACACATTTTTTTTAATATAAATGAGATAAGATGAGAACGGATACGAAATTAAATTTAGTTCAACTTAACTCTACCAAAAGAAGTAATTCAACCGGTTTTTAATGAGGCATTACAATTAAAGAGGAATTTAAAATACTACGTTGCAGGCGCAGTTTCTTTTGTATAATACGCTTCAAGTCTACGGACACTTATGTTTCACAATGGAGCTTTGGACTTTCGGGAAACGAAACATTGTGTTTGCATCTGTTTATTTTCTTTAGGCGCAATTTCCTACTTCTTTCTTTAGAAATAGGGCCGTTAATTTGCTGTTTTAAAGAGAGAACATTTTTAAATACCATTACGTATCTGAGTTGTATTAAAACTCTGAAAGATGTGTCAATGAGTTTACTAATTAGGTTTGTTGGTTAGCGTGGTACTATACCATTTTCATCATGAAAATATTCTCTAAAAGAAAAGCAATGAGATAATAATGGGAGACAGTGACATTATGGCTTTATTTTAGTTACTATATTATGGCTTGTAGGTGAGAAGCTACATGTATTCCGTCTAATTATGAGAAGTTACTGCCTTCCATAGATATAAACGATTTAAACAAACGTTTTCTACACTCATAGCCCCACAATAGCATTTTTTCTCCTATGACGTGCGTGCCATGGACATACAAAGATGAATACATATGTACATGCATAGGTGTGGGAATATAAATAAAGTTGAGTATTTACTATGAACTAGAACCAGTGTAGTTCAGAGTACATACCTCCGCCACACTTATTTCTATGAGACGACTATCTTAGTCTTTGGGAGTAGCAACACATCTGTGCCCAACTTCAGTGCCCTATGATGTAGTCCATGCATGTTCCTTGCTTTGATATTTCAATATGATAAAGAAGCATAGACAATCAAATGTTACTTTTAATGCTCATTTGCTTACTCAAGGGCCACAAACATTTACTTTTGCGTTTTTCGCTTGGTTATATACGTTTTTAACGCTTGACGCTGACGCTTGCGACACCGAGCGGTTGATACTTAAAGCGAATTTTGTGTCTCTCGGGTCAGCACAAACAAATGTATGTGTCTGATCTTATCAGTGACAGCAGCAGATCTTGTCATTACAGCGCCAAGAGAATCTTTCGTGGCCTTCGAGACCGAATATCTTGTCCCAGCGCGAAATATTTATAAAAAATCCATATTTAATGTTATAAGATGCCGTGTAACAAAATTTATAAATTAGACAAGATAAGACGATTAGTTTGAAGTTGAATAATTAAGATGATAGCATAACAGCTTGGGTTACAAACGGAATTTACATATGTAGCATCCGATTTATCCTGATTTTATGGCTCCTATTCTATGTCATTAATGAGAATATATATTTTAATTTACATTTGATTTTAATTATTGATGTATTTTACACGTAGATTCCATTAACATATTTTCAAACAAAAGTGTGACTAATGAGTATTTAGTTAAAAAGCTCATAAATTAGACTCGATCTCTTTGCCTGAATTTAATAACACATTTTAAATTCTTACTAATGGCCACAATTCATTATAGGATAAAGTCACCTCCTAAGTTACTTTATGCTTAATCATCTGAACAAGAAAGCAAATTTGCCATAAATGCGATATTTCTCCATCTTAGCTATTCCGGCTCTTACAAGCCTCTGAAAGAATTCTTTCCAACAGCCTTGACCTTTACCTGTGTAAGTAGCCTTCAAGGTTGCGTTAATTGGCATAATACTAATCACATAAATAATTTTCATAGTACTCGTATTACAATAGGTTTATTTGACTACCTGAGTGGTGGAGTGGTCACTATATCGAACTGACACGCAATAGAGTCCGGGTTCGATCCTCGGTACATCTAAATGATGAATTTAGATTATTTAACTATAACTAGCTGTGCCACGCAGTTTCACCCGCGTTTATTAGAGAAAAATCTATTTAAAACATACAAACATAGCTTGATGTTATAAAGCGTTCAACGATAAATTTACTATTCAACACAATAATATTTTTTCAATTCGAACCCGTAGCTCCTGAGATTAGCGCGTTCAACCAAATTCTACTGATTTATAATTTTAGTATAGATCTGTTTTGCGTCTGGGTGTTTGTGTGTCCATTTTCATGTGTACCATGGCATCCACGGTACTAAATGAAAACGTCGCGGGGCTCTGAATGTGGCAGGCATTATTTCGTTTTAATGTTTGTTAGTAGCCCTACATCAGGCGTAGGTTTTGGCCGATTTCTGAAGTCGATTTCATTTAAAGACATCTGGCACGTGTTGGCCGCTAATTCCTCTTTCGTTTATCCGCATTGAAGTAGCGTGTTGGCATAAGATCTATCAGGTCATTGGGAGAATCTATTTTAAAATAGAGATACAGAAGATAGAGAAATAAAGGAGATTCAAAAGATCACATATTATTTCATATACATTCTTTCCATATTTTATTTCACGCATCCCGATTTTAAGTGTACATATTTGTGAATAGCGTAAAATAAACACGTTCGAAATTGATTGAAAACTGTTCAAAGCTATTTTGCTTCATGAAAAAATTCGAACAATGTCCAACCAAAAACATTCTGGTAGCAAACTCTGGATGCAGCGAATATTTCGCGGCACGCACCGCTATCCGCGCCCGGACACAGGAAAGCATTCGTTTTATTATACAAAGCCTCGCCCAAGTGAAACATTCACCCTCGATAGTACATAAAAGAGCACAAAATTTCACCTTTTACTTCACAATCGACCTTCGGCCCTTTGAATACATTTCATTTCCACTGGGACGCGGTCGAGTTGGCCCTTTCTTGTACGAAATAGCGCTGTTCAGAATAGTAAAATGTAAATAAAATGGCATACATTAATTGCTTGGTTTCACAGTCCGTTTATTGGGTAAGCCATTTCTAAGGCACTTTAATCATTTTAATTGCCTATGACAGAAGCTAGATTTAGGTAGCTAAGATTTTTAAAAATCGTAAATATGCTTACGAAGCGACCATCCTATAGGAGTGGTAATCTGCTATCAACTAGTAGAACCCCGGTTCTATGTAATTATAGATGTATATTCGCTGAATGCTCGTTTCTTACATCAAAGTTATAAAAAAATATAGATATAGGTATTAGTAGAGCAGTTATAGCCTAATGATTGAAAATCGGCCTCTCAATCGAGGGTCCAAGGTTCAAATCCCAGCTACCACTGTTTTTTCTAAAATTATTTGAATACTTTAAATTAATTATTAATTATTTATCACTGCTTTACGGTGAAAGTACACATCGCGTGGAAAATTGCACACCTGAGAGATTTCTCAAGGGTGTGTGAAGTCAATACCAATTTGCACTTGGCCAGCGTATTGACCTATGACTTAAAAGTCTATCAATCTGTGAGTCCCTGGCCCAGTAGTGGGACCATAATGGTTTGGACAATAATAATTGGTATGGGCATTGAAGTATAGGTATGAATGTCATAGTGCTTATTAATGAAGCTTTTATGTTTCTTGGATTATTGGTGTATATCAGTTAAAGCTAGAATTTGGAATGTTTAATCATTGCTTTTTGGTTAAAAATCTTCAACATCCAAAATTACTCATTACCAGTATCACTATTTTATCCAAACAAGTCAGCAAAGAAAGATTTTACACGAGAATATTTTTACTTTGTGCCACAGTCGGGGTGTTGTGAAAGATGAAGACTCATATCTTGCGGTTTTTACTTTAGAGAAATGTAACAAGAAAATAGCACCCTGGTGATTTTTTCGAAACGTTTTGTTTACCCCTTTTGTTCCAACCAGACAGGATTAATTTTTCTTTGTACAACTTTTCGTATATTTTTGTCCAGTTCTAACATCTAAGGAAAATAGAAGGTTTTAAGGTAAAATATCAGTTCAGTGTTACTAAAGTGATATTTTGCCTTAAAATGTTGTCACCATGACTAATCAATTAATGACTTTATTGTAACTTAATTTATGGTGATTACATTTTCATAACTTTATATACTGAAAAATGCGCATACACAACAAAATATTTCCTTTATTTAATCCCGTTTCTTTGGAACTGCATTTTTATTAAAAAATCTCAATGTAAACTGATCGAGAAAATCCGGGATCGGGAAATTCAATCAACTTATCCCTTGCATCTCAAATATTTATGACGTCCACAGCAATTCGAAGCCGATTTTATTTTCAAGAATCTCGTTAAGCTACCGCAAACAATTCGTTCTATAAATTCAACTAAGAATAAATAAATATAAAAACATATTTTTAATACCTACTTCTTTGTAATAAAGCATTATTCCCTTGAAAAGGCGATTTGTTTGGGATTATATTCATAAAAATGGTACTTTATGTTATGTTTCAATATTTTAATAGTGAATACTGCAAGTTTGTTTACTTTTTACCATAACATTGCAAAACAAATGAGTTAACTAAATTAGTATACGATACCCTTAAAGTTATCACTCAACAAAAAAAAAACCGTTAATGAATCATTAAAAAACTTTTATCGTATCCTATCTTACATTATCAAAGGGCAAACGGGATTAAAATTTTCGTTTAAGCCACAAATCCTCGAAATGGATTTATTCCACTGACCTTTTTAAATCATAAATTAAAGAGCAGAGATTTCAGTAATCTGTCCAACCCTTGAATATTTTATGCATTGTTCGTCCGCTGAGGATATTAAGTAAATAGATACTAACCTTCCTGTAAACTGAGAGTGTAGTTTATAAACGGACCGTAGTTTGAATACGACGGCTCCAGTAGAAAATCAAATTCGGCCTCTTATTTTCAATTCTTTTTGTGATATGAAAATAGCAAACTAGATAATAATACAATTGCAGTAGGTGGCAACTGCTATCCATATATATTTTTAAATGATAGCATTAAAGTAGCAAACGAGGGATAGTACCTATTCTATCACTATCGCCTATGGATATTTGTATCCAACTCCACGTGGAACAGATGTTCTAATTGAAGTTAATCGCCTTTTCTCATTCCGAAGAACGAAATGCTCGCCTCGTATTTAAATCTGCCGGCATCTGTATCTATCCAACACATGAACTGTTTCTCGCTAGAAATAGGTGTAACCTTTAAAACTAGTCCTATCTAGAGTCAACAACTGATTGGTTTGAAGTCTTACTAAAATAACATAATTTACCATGTTCGAGCGGGGAATTACCTATATATTCCTATTGTGAAGCAGTGCTTGCGATTCGCGAAGGGTGTGGTTGCCGGCTCATTTATATATGAGGCGACCATCTTAGACCTCGAAAGTAGCAACGCATCTGTGATCGACTTTAGATAAAATCCCTGTTCTATATGAAGTTGCTTATAGATGTCCATTGTACCAGAAACCACTTACCACCAGGTGGGCTGCATGCTCGATTATTACTTCATTATTATTTATGTAAAAAATCTCCTATCGATGCATTGCCAGCCTTGAGTATTAATATGTCCGTATCAATATTTCAACAAAGTATGATAACCACCAGGCTGCAACCACCGACATTATTTTAATGGATAAATAGAGCCCCTTAATATAAAAAATGCATCTTAAGTCTTTCTTAACTGTAACTCCTACTTACTAGATAACAAGTCTAAAGCGTTAAGTTTGATTCTCAACCGTTATATAACATTATTATCGGCAATCGATGTCGTTGGCGTGCCGTGGTCGCGGCGACCGTAGCGGCTCCGTAGCAAACGAATAATTAATCGGTCAACTGCCGACATTCGTTCCACTTCCGAGAAAATGTGCTTCGTTTTTAGAATTCTGCACCGAAATTGCAAAACGGAACAGTTTTGTATGTAAGTTTAGATCCGTGCAGCCGAGACGATCGTAGCGGCTCCGTAGCTAACGAATAATTAATCAGCTAAGCGCCAAAGTTATTTTATATTTCAGAAATTGGGATTCGGCTTTCAATATTTTCTATTTCAAAAATAGGAATATTAAACATGTTCCAATTTTTTACCGTTTCGTTAGATTTATTTTAAAGCAACTTAGAGCTAAGAGTGCAAAATGTTCGTTATGTAAGAGACTCTTTATCGCATTTAATTGCTTATACACATGCTTAAAAATAGTGAGTATACTTTCGATTCTATAATGTACTTAAAAATAATGATACAAAAAACGTAACTTTATATTTTTAATAACAGTAATGATATCAAATGATATGATACACATCATAGAGACTTAGGGAACGCTGATTGCTCAAATCTTGGACGTGTTGGTTGTTGCGGCATCCTACTACTAATTTAAGATTTGTGTCCTCATTTTGTACTAATACGTTGAGTGGTTTCGGAATGCTCGTTTCGTTGTGGGTCAAGGCTGATTTCTAAAAATAACTTAAAGCCGGAAGTCTAATGTTATTGTCTTGTTAATTAAACCTAGAAAACGTTTCCTTAGTAACACGAATAAATATTCCAACGTTGATGGTAGTTCTATCCGCAGACATAAAATGGTATAACGAAAAAACATCTTGGCAAGCTTATCGAGAAGCACTTTGAACTAATATATCTTTAGGCGAATCGAACTGTCAAAATCAGTTGCAATCCTTTCCGTGCCAGAAAATAATCCAAATTGAATCTCTTACTGAAGGTAACTTATACTTGTGAGAAAATGAATTTACATTCGTAGGTACACTTTAACAAGTCGAAGCCTTATAAATGCTGAACGAACAAGGTGTAATTATGGGTAATATGGGTAGCTCATCATATATAGAACTACCATTAAGGTACAACACAAAAAGTCGTCAACGCGGCCTGTTGCATAAATAACGCGCAAACAATTCCCCCCTGTAGGCATCACGCGGTGTAAAAGAATGTTGTCACTTATGCAGAGGGAAAATTTTGTTCAACGTTAATTGGTTTTTTCATTCATACCTCAATAAAAATATTATAAATCCGTTTATCATTAGGTCTGTTTGTTTGCTACGTTTTCACGGTTAAACCACTGGCCGATTGTGATGAAATTTTAATGAAGATAGTTAAGACCAAGTTTAAACATAATTATATTAGATACGATATTTTTCGTGATTAAGTTCTCAAAATGTATATTTTTAAGCGCTTACGTTGCTTACGCTGCATTAGTCATAAGAATAAGTGCAAAATAATATACTAGAGTCCACCACCTAAATCGATAAAAGGTAAGTGCAATAAATCTACGAAGTCAATTGAACTATCAATCGGAGGTCCATAGCTCAAATTCCAAACTATGAGATGACCCGATTCCAACTGTAGAACAGTGTGGGTTGACAATAATATGTTATGCGAAAATATTTTCTTTTATGTAATTTTATTAAACGCAAATATAGTGATGCATACTGGAAATGACCGGGAAACTACGACGTAAACAATTCTTGCATTTCTATAGAACAGGGATACCGGGTGACTTGTTAGTCATGAATTATGTATATGATGCGAACATTTTATTCATTAAGAGCGGCACAAATCCCTGATCAGCTTGAGTAGAACAGTAGTTTTCTGTGGGGGGCTTGCTTTTTCATAAGTGGTTATTGCCTCACATATTAAAGTTCCGTCAATCTATTATATTTTTCAGTCTACTTGATACTAAATGGCCAGTACTGCCTATGGACTCCTATTATCAACTCCACGTAATAGAAGAACTTTTTTTATTATATGGCTGTAGCAAACGAGTATGCAGTCCACCTGATGGTAAGAAGCCACTACCGTCCATGGACACATGTATCAACGCCAGATATGATCAATACCTGAGCCTAGCCACAGGTGCGTTGATACCCTGAGGACTACGTTGGAATGCCTCAGATAAGTATCTCCTTTACCACACCGTTCAGACCAGAACCCATAATGCAGTGGTGGTGCTTCCGGCGTTAAACCACAAAAAAGAAGAGATCTTTCTATACTCATAGCACCACAGCAGGATTTTCTCCTGTATCGTGGGTGCCATGGACACACAAAGACGAATACATAAACACCTAGACCCAGAACAGAAACCTAAACTCATCATTCACATTTCTGTCTGGCCGGGGATCGAACCCGGGACCCACTGCTTGACAGACCGGTATGGTGACCGCTCGGCCACGCGGGTCGGCTAACAAAGAGTTCTATCACCTTCAAATCTTGCCTGAGTTCGACCACAAACAGATACTACCTCTAATAACTAAATTTAAATGCCCCAAATATGTATGTATGTATTCGTTACAACAACCTTCAAACAAGAAAAAGTTGTCGGAGTCGTACCTTGAAGGGTTCCTCAAGATTACTTAAAGATAACAATTAAATGGTAATAAAGCATAATTATACGTACATTTATTTCCTTGTTTTGCGATAATATGCATGTATTGCCTTCACGATATTCTGCTAGGTCTAATAATAACCTGTTTCTTGAAGGCTTTGTAATTTTTATTATCGTGCACACGCTACACCATTTATGTGCTAAAACCGATACCTTTCCATAAACGTGTGTAATTTGCATGGATGCAAAATATTTTCCTTTGTAATTTTAATATTTCTTTATTTATAAACTGCTATTTACGTATGCTGCAATATACGTTTCTTCTTGTTCTTTTTTATATTGCATTGCCTGTCGACATTTAGAAACATCGTGAGATGTTAAGAAGTAACAAATTTGGACAAAAACGTGACTCGAATGTAGAGTCCGTAGAAATTTGGTAAAGAGGAAACAAGATTCTAATTTAATTTGCATTATTGCTTTAAGTGGCTAATGAACAACAAATATTTCAATTTATTTTTTTATTTATGCAACACGAAATTGTTTGCAAAAACTGTTGGGCTTCTACTTAGAAATTCAGATCCGATTCCTTATTCCGTATTCTGTATTCCGTGAATTGATTGAAAGGGCTTTAATAAGTGAATAAATTAATATTAAAAATGTAAATGAACAACTTTATTGATGTCTGACCCAGTCGAGTAAAGACTATTATTCAGCGTCTCTATACATTGCTTTAATTTGCAAAAAAGATATTTTGGATAAGTGAGAATAAATAATTTTGTCATACGTAAAAACTAATTAATTAATTTTAAAGTATTGCTTTTTATACGATGCAGTCCACCTGGTGGTAAGTGATTAATGCCCCCATGAACATCTGTAACTAACTTCATATAGAACAGGTATTGTATCTCAAGTCGATCACATGCGTTGCTACTCTCAAGGACTAAGATGGTCGCCGCATGTAAGTGGGCCGGCAACCACACGGTTGGTGGTGGTTGTTTGTATATTTAGAGGTATGTAGTTATGTTTATTAGGTTGAGATGAAATACAATTATTATTTCATTGATATCAATCAACTCTTAAAAGTTTTTATGATTTAGACATATGTTACGTTTACACGGATGAACAAGCTAGCTAGCATAAAAAAAGTATTTGAAAAAATGTTAAATAGGTTATCACGAAAGGTTTAACTTCTTGAAAACTTTAAAGGAACTCCATAATATTATGAGGATCGATATTTAATTTTGTTTTCCCCCAGCTGCGTAGGGATATTATGAAGGTACAAACTGAATGCCAAAGTTACTGAAATCTTATAATATCGAGTTTTGGATACAAGTTTTAATAAGAAAAATTGATATTCTTTATAAAAAACGGAAACCAATTTTGTAGGTAAAACTCACATCTAGGTGTACATTAAGGTACGTAATATAAAACTATCGCCTTGCAAGCTGGTTTCAGCGCCTAGTCATAATATTATACGCTTATTATTACTTTATTTTAGTCGTCTTTTGTTAAAACGTCAATATTAAAAGGTTTTTAAAAGATTATTTATAGTATGCAACTATTATATTTATGTTGTTCACAATTTAACATTCGGTTTTATTTAAGAAAAAATAAAGTAATTTAACTTCTTTTTGGTACTAGCTGTGACCTGCGGTTTTACCCACTACTACATAAGAATAAAAGAAGAACTATTCAACAAAAACATATTTTATCAAATCGACCCAGTAGTTCCTGAGATTAGTGCGTTCAACCAAACGAACCAGTTCTTCAGCTTTTCAATATTAGTGTAGATATAACTTTGGCGTAAAATATTTAGGACTTTACGTAAAATATTTTGGATATTCTGACATTAGCAGAATAACATCTGTCATGTAAATTGGAGATAGGCTTCTCGGCAAATTATCAGCAAACACTGAAAGTGACCCCAGACACAGTACCCCTATAGTTCAAACTTCATACACCAGACACTATTAGCACTTAGCTTATCTACAATTATACTACTACTGTATTTTATGGTCAATTGTTACAAAGTTTCATCCTCATCATAACTGCCTTTATATACATATAGTGGTTACATTAAATGATCGTACAAAGTGCAAATGTACAATCAATTACCTTTGTATATTCATTATCATTAAATGAATGTACAAAAGCCATGTGACATGATATGAAGCTATACAATCACTTAATATAGTAAATGTTCATGAGGATACTATTTAAAAAAATAATCGATCTTGCTTGGAAGACTTGGTTTGTCTACTTAATGACTTACAAATCATTTGATTGTAATGAAATCAAAGGGTATAACACCATTTTGTAATGAAGAAAAATATCACGAGAAAACGTATATACCTAAAGTTATAATGTTCGCAAAAGTGTAATAAATGACTTGCTTCTATTACCCATCGTTAAACTGTGGCCGTAACCCTCCTCATTGAGAAGAGACTCGTAATCAGCATTAACATAGTAACTGCTTGATGACGACATATTTATATTTTTTTCGTACATACATTTTTGGTAGCTTGAACCGTTTTCGCAGCTCACTCAACGGAAGCCCTCAAGGATGAATAATTTTCCCCGTTTTTTTTTTTTACATTTTCTATTATTTTTTCACTCCTAATAGTTGCAGCGTGATGTTATATATCCTTAAGCCTTCGTCGACAAATGGTCTATTCAACACGAAAACAATTTTTCAATTCGAACCAGTAGTTCCTGAGATTAGCGCGTTTAAACAAACAAACAAACGAACAAACTCTTCAGCTTTATAATTTTAGTATAGATAATGTTAGGGACCGTTTTATGCGGAGAGGCCAGTGCACCAGTTACTGCACTTTTTGTGTGAATAGTTATGAGTGCTTGGCAGCTCTGCTGGCTGCTCGCCAGTGGTCTTGTTCATTTATTGTCATTACTTGTTAAAATATTGTCATACAAAGAACTTGAAACCCAAGTAACAGCCGTTCAACAAAGTTCGGGGCGTGATTGAACGTAAAAAAAATATTTTTTAAACATTTCTTCATATTTGAAAAATTAAATTTTATCGCCCAAACTTAGTTACTAACTAACCCCAGCAAAAACTTAGTTGTATAAGTTTTGAGCCACGGCGTTCTAACTGACTAAAATACATTATTTATTACATGCAGATTTAGTGTCTCTACGTAGTTTTACTTATTGTTGCTATTTCTATTTTTTACAATTATGAATTACAAATACTATCAGCAGCACTGTATTTAACAATAATAAAACACTTTTATATTGTAGATAAGCGATCACTTTATTATTAGCAAATCTTTCGGATAAGTATTTGGGACAAATATTAAAAATATTCTATGATATAAAATCCACATCACTCAATGTCTCTTATCTGACACTATTTATGTTTAAGATAAATATGACAACATTATTGCCCGAACTTATAGTCACAGTAATGGCGTCATTAACATTCGAAATAAAGTGCACTTACTCGACTTTTTGTTTACATTTGGTAATCTATTTTAACGTCAACAACAATATAACATCAAGATATGTTTGCTTAAAAACCGTAATATTTGTACTACTGTTTGATAACTAATTATCTGCTATTATCGCGTACCATTTCTTATTACTAATAATAAAAAGATAAAAGTAATGACCTATATCTTGACAGACTCGTGGTAAGCGTAAGGAAGTAAGCTCTCAAACCACTACCGCAATCGGCTAATGATCTAACGTGAAACTCACGTATACCAGTATTACCACCCATTAATATTTCAATGCTTACCATTCATCTAAAACGGTGACAGATACATTGCCTTTTCTCTGTAGTTCCGGCATCAGAATAGGGCTACGTTATCCTCTACCTGTCGTAAGGGGCGACTAAAGAGGGCTTTCGGGGTTGCGGGTGGCAAGAGAGGGAGGTCAAACTGTCCAACAAAGCAACCCCGGGAAGGACGGTGGCATGTGTGGTCACTTGCCGTCGTAATATCTAAAGGCACAGTGAGCGTAAATCCTCACCGGTAAGAGCCCGAAAAGGGCATCGCTCTCGGAGGACTCCGGTTGTGTTCCATTGGAAATCCCGGCGTCCTCCACGCAGCGCTGAGGACGGCCACCGGCGGGGTTTTAGTGCGGTAAGAATCCCACATAACTCGGCATCGGGTACCTTTTGAAGGTTTTCCCCTCGTTACAAAATAAAGGTACATTGCCTAGGCTGTTTGGATTTTTCTTTAAAAATATGGAAGTAGCAAACGAGCATGAATTCCACTTAACGGCAAGTGGCTACAGCAACTCACGAACCGCAGATGACATGAGTTTACCCAACTTAGGTCATAAGGTTTTCCGTTAAGGACTATGAAACTCATTGAATAAGGATGTATACTTTAGCACGCCCTTCAAACTAGAACACAACGGTGCTTAACATTGACGACCCGCGTGGACGAGCGGTCACCATACCGGTCTGACGCGCAGTGGGTCCCGGGTTCGATTCCCGTCCAGACAAAATATCAATAATTAGTTTAGATTTCTATTCTGGGTCTAGGTGTTTGTGTAGTCGTCTTTGTGTGTCCATGGCACGCACGACACAGGAGAAAATCGTAGTGTGGGGCTATGAGTGTATAAAGCGTGTGTGTTTTTTGTATGTGTTAACATTGCAGCTGACGGAAATGGGTGTGAGGGAGATACCTCTGGAGTCTAAACATAAAGTATTTTTCACCCTTCAATACCCAATTCTCCAATTCACTGCTCCACGACCGGATTGAGAATACACATGCGTTAAAATAAATAAATAAATACAACGCCTATTCAATAAAGGAGGGTTACGTTTGCTATAAAATTTTATTACCTACTTCAAATACTTGAGAGCTAAAGTTAGAGCCCTAAATGGCTACTGCGAAAATATTACTACGCTATTATTACAATCGCACACATTGTATGTGATCGTTCTTTACATTTTTAATACAGTGGCCTAGTAACTCATTCTTTTCTAAGATCTTGGTCTTTTTATTACTTTCGGCATCTGTTCTTTCTGAAATTGTTATATCAATTGGTACTTTAATCGTTGTTAAAAACAAGGAGCAGCCGTGTTGATATTGTTTTTATTTCATTTTTGGTTTAATATATCGTATGTGTATTTTTAACGTGTATGATTATTTCATTTTCTTTTTTTGTTTTAAAGATTGTGATAAGGTGTACTTTGATTGGCAGGCAAGAATACAGAAAACCTGATTTTAAGTAGTCCCTGTTACCTAAACTTAATTAAAGTCCTTCCTTAAATCGGTCACATATGCATTGAAACCTCTAAGAATTAACCCTTTGCGGGCGGCGCCGACAAATAGGGTCCCTTTTTACCTTTTTTGCGAGATCGAAATCTGACAACATAGAAGATCACGATATAGCTTTATCAAGAGGATATGAAATCCTTGCAACAAGAATTGCACAAGACTTTCATTGCAGGCAGAGAGAGTAGTAGTGACTAAGAAATGAATATTCAAGAAATGTATTCAGGAAAATAATAAGAGTAGCACCCGTCCAATGGTTAATCCTCTAACAATGGAGTTGCAGTACCTTATCAAAATATTTCTGTTTGCCGGAATTGTGAAATAAGAAATAAGCAGCGCTAAAAACTGCTTTAATACGGCACAAACACAATATCTGTTAGTGGCGTCTTTAGAAATAATAAGTAACGCTTTCGATACTCATAGGCCCACACTAGGATTTTCTCCTAAATCGTGGGTGCCATGGACACACACAAAGACGAATACATAAACACCCCTACCTAGAACAGAAATCTAAATTCATCATTCAGATGTCTATCTGGTCGGGGATTGAATTCGGGCCCCACTGCATGTCAGACCGGTGAATGCTCTGCCACGCGGATCGTCAAGAGACAGACCATATCCTACTTAACGGTTTACCATCTTTGAACTGGTCATTTATTTTAGCAAAACGAAACTGGTCACAACATTTATATAAACATTCTATCTATTTTGATCAAGTAATCAACTCCCGAGGAATAGTCTGCATAACCCAAAATCTTAATCTAAAGTTTGTTCGTCCGTTGTTCGTTCGACCCTACTTACAGTTTAAAACAGTGCAGCACAGTTCTGACAAGTTGTGTTTGAGAAACAATCGAGAACCCATCAGAACAGTGTGAATAGTTCAGTTTTAACAGAGGACGTGGCTATGCACCTAGAATAAATGTGGTGTAATAATTATCTTTAATATTAGAAAATAGGGTATGAAAATTATAATATAGAAAAAAATATGCGTTAGACGTATATTTGTAGTCACTCTTCTCGTGAAATGTCGCTTTTTCCGTGACGAGTGATCCGACACCTAATCTGAATAAAGTCTAACCTGAAGTGGGCCACACATCAATTTTATGATCAACATATCAATGGTTAAGAGTGTTTGGTTTATTATATCTAGTAACATTAGCAAGAAATCTCATTTATACTCGTTTGAATACTAACAATTGATGGTTTAAGATGCGGTGGTACGAATATTTGTATGTACGGACCCCAAAGTGCTTCTGTTTTACTGCACCCTTGGACCTGCGCCAGCTACTCACAATGGCTGTAGACTGCAGCAACGTAGTACACTATTTTGATACCCGAACTAAGAAGAAACTAAGTCTAGATTTTAGTTACAAATAAATTCCGAACTTTGCGGTTTTACTTCAGTTTTACGTTATTTAAATTAACATTTAGACGTGCCTTCAAATTTTCAAATTGGAAACAAAGAATAACTTTCTACTGAGTACCAATTTGAATGACGCGTATGTATGACGGCATTTTAGTCATATAAGGATAATGTTCAATACATGACCATCAATTATAGTAACGCGAGATATAAATTATTTCGAGAAACCGTTTCAGCTGTTAGCACACCTTATTTTACGAAGTGAACATAGTGAATACTGTATACTTGCTTAGGTGGTCAACGTTACCGATGATCGATTAAATTTTAATATCAATAAAAATCAAATAAGGCGAAGATCTTGAGGTAGTCTAATTCTATGTGTCCGTAAATAATAAATTATATACCTATTTCGTAATTAGTTCTATATAAATAATTTATAAGTCTATCAAATAAATGACATTTATATTCTGAACGTTGAAGAAATGTTTAAATCAGCATAATATATTGTTCATGTATATAGTAAATTCTTATAATTTTAATTAAGATAAATTACTTTTAATTCTTAATCTTCTTGCGACATAGTTTAAGAATCAAAATGCTTGCGACTACATTAATTACACTACGATATAAAATAATGAATCAATCATCTACTTCAATAGGGGTTATTTGATGCGATGCCATTAGAGATACGAGTACTTAGCGTAATTGTTTCGGCAAGAACATCTCGCATCAGATGATTAGACCGTCTAGTTCAGGGGTCGGCAACCTGAACCGGAAGAGCCAAACATTATAATTACCAAAATTTAAAGTTTTTAAAAAGTCAAGAGAGAAAAGTATTTTTTGCCAACAATAAATAGCTTATTTATGCTAACTTTATTAGTGACCAACTAATAAAGTTAGCTACTAAGGAGTTGCAGCTTCACATCCAGAGGAACTAAAGATCCGCAGCTTTACAACTAATGGAACTAAGAGCTGCAGCTTCACATCCAAAGGAACTAAAGAGCCGCCGTTTCACATCCAAAGAGCCGCATGTGGCTCGCGAGACGCAGGTTGCCGACCCCTGGTCTAGTTAGTTTGTGCACCTTGGACTCGAGCCAGATACTGACAATGGGTGCAGACTGCAGTTATGTCCATAATGGCTATGTCGTTTGCCGATCTTATTTATTGTTCCTTGTTTACTAGATTCCCGTTCGCGACTGGCGACTAAGCAAAATCTTACTGTTTTATGAATTAGAAGTAATAAACGAGCATGCATTTCACCTAATCAATTGTATTCGCAATGATTGCCAATAGGGTTCGAGTTCTACTCCAAGTTTTTCACAGTTTACAGATATCTGTCTTATTAAGCTTAATAGTCAAGGACTCAGTATTGATATTTTCATAACATGCAGTTACGTAAGAGTACTTCAGTCCATGGCGTCGACGGTTATGGTGGTCAAAATATTACTAGTGTTGTGAATTTTGTGACCCAAAATATGAATATTGTTTTTCTTTTTCGAAAAAAAATCCTTTTAACAAGTCACGGTTCTTTTTTTCAATCTTTATTAAGTTTATAACTTAAAAACTAAAACAATGTTATTGAGTTAGTTAGTAGTAGTAGAGTTAATAATGCCTCAAGTACAGTAGAAAAGTCAAAATCTTTCTAATTAGTTTAACGTGTTTAAACATAGTAAATACATTAATGCAGTATACATGTCACAGGATTTAGATAGTTCCCAATTTTAAGGCTCATATAAAGTTCTAGGTAGTTACTCCATTGATTTATGCGCACACAAAATTTTATAGTTTTCAGTTGATGAAGTAGTAACGACGTGCCTCAGTATACCAGTAAAAATCTGAGTGAGACACAACTTTTAGTAGCACAATAAATTATATGAATCTCATGGCGACTCCTTAAGTGAATTAAATTCATGCACTCTTAATAATTCTAATTGTTTGTACATACATATATGCCAATAAATCTATTAATTTACTTTTTTAAAACTTATGTGTGTAGAATTGTAAATTACACGCTATAATTTAGACTAAGTTTATATTTTTATGACGGTAAGGGTTTTGTTTCGTATTTAGGGTATAATTAAGTGTAATATTCTAAGTACGGTCGTGTTTGGGCATGTTGTGTGCAGATGTGCATGGATGAGAACAAAGAGTTGTAGATGGGCGAATTCTATGAGGACAATAGTTTTTACTACTATAACTGGTGATACTACATGTATAATGGTTAAAACAAATTGCGATATATACTGAGACGATCGATTGATTGCACAAAAAGGTTATGAATAATAAATTCAATTAAAAAAAGTAATAATACTGCTAAGCATTGTTTGTAAAAAAAACTCATTATGTTAGTTTAACATAATCAGTAATTAATTTCAACGTAACGATTACAATATAAACTACAGAAAAAATTAAAATGATTAAAGAAGCAATAGTAGAACACCTATTTCTAGCGTGAAGCAGTTCTTGTTCAGTTCAGTTTTGGTGGAAGGATGTGGTTGCCGGCTCACTTTTATATGAGGCGACCATCTCAGTCCTCATCAAGTCCTCGTCCTCGTCAAGTAGCAACGCATCTGTGGTCGACTTCATATAGAACCCTTGTTCTACATATATAAAGTTGCTTACAAATGTCCATGGGCGGCAGTAACCACATACCATCAGTTGGGCTGCTTGCCCGTTTGCTACTTCATATTTAAAAAAAAGTAGGTAACTGAATTATTACGCCCTTCAAAGCACCATACAGTTTTAATTACAGGGTAAAATAGTTTTAATATCAGTTGAAGCACGTTCGTAACACAATTCTAAAAGGACCATTTCAAACGGATCAGTTATAAATTTATAATTGCATTAAGCTTCCTTGAACTAATTTGCGACCTCAATTCTGCAACCAGTTTTCCCGCGGGTATTATATTATTTAGACACCGCAGTTTGATCGTCAGAATGACCCTCGTATGACCCGCGCTTATAGTTTATTTCGCAAAACACAAAAGTATTATGAGTTATTTTATAACGCAGTGACAGAATAAATAAAGTCCAAATACCCGTCATAACTCCACCGCCTTTGTTGCCAATAAAGCTTGTTATCTTAAACTGCTTTAGGTGGATTATTAAAACATAAAAGCCTTTAATATATGCGGATAAATAAAATTATGGTGACTTCGTATGATATATATGCTAATTTTGACTTTTCGCTTTAAAGTTATTTACCGTTTGTTTCTTAATTTTTGTTGCATTTCTATTTTTACCGACTTCCAAAAAGGAGGAGGTACTCAATTCGTCTGTAT
>DWNE01000418.1:0-29827 GCA_018249875.1 Cecropterus toxeus | reverse complement strand
GTGACTTGATATTATTGTGTTAATTAGTATAAGTGGTATTGTACCGTTCTAATTAACAATAAAAATAAATAAATAAAAATTAATAAATACGCCTAAGTTCTACTTTATCATCATTTAAAGCAGGTTTTTTTTTTGTTTTATTAAAGACGCTTTCTACACTCATAGCCCCACACTAGGATTTTTTCCTGTGTCGTGGGTGCCATGGACACATAAAGACTACACAAGACCCCACAAGAATACCCAAACACCCAGACCCAGAACAGGAATCTAAACTCATCATTCAGATACATGTCGAACCCGGGACCCACTGCGCGTTAGTTCGGTATGCTAACAGCTCGGCCACGCGGGTCGTCAGCGTTACTGTCTTATATTGCTTTTTACTCAAAGAATTATCTACAGGAGATGCCTGAAACATAAGCAGTAGAGAATTCGGGGGAGGATCATATATAATGTTATCACGCCCTTCCCACCTCTTTCAAATGATGTATTAAATGATATGGCAGTAATTACGAGGCGACCACCTTAGTCCTTAGGAGTTGTAACGCATCTGTGATTGACTTTAGATAGAACCCCTGTTCGATATGAAGTTGTTTTTTTACTTACCATCAGATGAATTACACGCTCGTCTGCTTTTCTTGCGCATGAAAGATTCCACACCATTATTTAAACACACATTTTTAAAAACGGCAAATAAATCACGTTCGGCGTATAGGTGCCCGCTTATTTATATGAAAATTTCAACTGTCTAGTTAGCACTGTACATGAAATATAGCCGGGTGACAGACAGACGAACAGACGCGCAGACGAACAGACGGCTAAACGTTCAGACGAACAGACGGACAGCGTAGCTTTTACCCTTTGGCTATAAACCCTAAAACATTTTAATTCTGCCTGACGTTGCTTTACTTGGATTTTGATTCATCGATTATGAGCGCATCATTAACGGACGTTGTCATCAATCATAGTAAAAATAGGTCAAATACGTATCACATCTATGATACTGAGAATAAACCGTAAAAAGATTAAAACAGCGTACGATAATGAACAGCTGGAATTAATTTTCAATATTTTCCCAAAAATGTATGGTAGGTTAAGTACCTACACCATTCCTGTAGTTCCGGGATCAGAACAGAGCTACGGTAACCTCTGCCTGTCGTATAAGGCGACTAAAAGGGGACTTCTGGGAGCTCGAATCGTCTAGTCAAATGACCCCGGGAAGGACGACGGCGTGTGTGGTCGCATGCTGTCGTAAGGAACGGAAAGTACGGTGAATGCAAATGCTCACCGGGAAAGAGGCCCCTAAAGTGGCATCGCGCTTAGAGGACTCCGGTTGAGTTCTGTTGAAGATACCGGAGTGCTCCACAAAGCGTTGAGGTTAGCCACCGAGGGGTTCTTGACGCGGAAATAGAAAAAAAAGCGTTTGCAATATTACAAATATTCGCATTCGCAAGAGGTCACCCAGGTGATTAAAGAACACCTAAGTGTTGCCTTGGATCACCCGGGTGACCAAAGTGGAATACACCGTTGAGGCAAACCAACTCTGTAGCTTTTAAATATTAAGTATAGATAACATGTCTATAATTACCGTAGACGCTAGTTATAGACATCTAGGTGATTGGCTGACAATATCGATTGACAGACAGGGATGTTCGGTGCCACAAAATAAAAGTATTGTCCAGTACTCAAACACTGCACGAACCACTAACAAGCCTTGCGCGCCAAACTTTTACAATGACAGTCTACGCTACGCTTACGGATTTGTAGCTGTAGTATTCACGATAGGTGATACAAGCAAGCTGTACACTTAGTACACAGTAGACTTAGTTCATTACGTTTCTTAAATCATGAAGCATTTATTAATTTGTCAGCAAGGATAACAAAGGTGTTCACAATTATAGTAGGACGCTTACTGTGCCAAATATTGGCGTACAAATATTTTTATATATAGGTACATTACATGAAATTTAATAGTGACTAATATCTAGAACTAGAAGACTAATATCTATATAAAATGAATTGTATAGATATTAGTATTCAAAGTAGTATCCGATAGTCTATGTTTTGGCCGAAGCCTTCGAGAGTAACAACTCATCATGTCCACGAGTTGTAGTAACCACTTAAACTACGCTCGTTTGCTACTTAAAACTGATAAAAAATCATTTTAAGGGTACAGCGTGTTTTAAGAAACTAAGACGACATTATTTACCTACATGTTCCACCCCCAAAAGTTATAAAGGCGCGACAGCTAATAATTATGATTTTTAATTCTTGTTATATGTTAAATAATATGTTTAACATAACTGTTACTTATTATTTCTGTCTTATTAATTTCCGCATCTCATCCATTTTCTTCTTATAAAATTAAAATAATAATTTTTTCCAAAAAAATATAAAATAATTTTGCTGGCTAAAATATTGGCTTCAACGTGCGTATAGGAAAACCCCGGGATTTCCGATGGAACTTACCGGTGCCTTTAGGCTCTTCTCTCTCTTTCATCTCAGAGCAAGCAGCCTCCATATTTTATAGCTTAATAGTCTTGGCAATTAAGCTTAAAAGTCACGACAATCACGCTTTATGGTAATGAGTTCATCCATCCATCAGCCTGTCAAGGTCCACTGCTGAACATGTGCCTCCCCTAAACGGCGCCACTCCGACCGGTCCTGTCCCTTCTGAATCCAACTGTTTCCCGCTGTCTTCTTCAGGTGGTCGGTCCACCTGGGCAGGGGGCGACCTGTGCTCCTTTTGCCTAAACGTGGTCGCCATTCGAGGACCTTTTTCCCCATCGGTAGTCGATCCTTCGAGAGATGCGGCCGGCCCATTGTAACTTCAGCTTGCTAATGTGGACAGTTAAGTCGGTAATCTTAATTGGTAATATGGTAATGAGTACCTATCCCACATACTAATCTAGATCATAAACTCTCTGTGCGCCAAATATCAGCAAAATTCTACCAGTAGTGTTTGCACAAAAAAGGAATAAATACACATAATTACCTACTATAAAGTTTTGCATTTATAATATTAGTAATAAAATATGTACGGAACTTCTACCCACGCTAAAAAAACACAGATTTGTTTTCACAAACGCGCTCAAAGACCTAGATTTTAAATAACATTTAGTTCAAAAGCTTGGTTGTACATTAAGTCCAATAGCAAAGTGAAGAAACGTCTGGTCAAGTTTGACGCCGACAACTATTGACATTCAGAGACACTACAGAAATAGTGTCGAGGATGAAATTATAAAGATGCTTCTGAATTATAGCCTCTGTGTTGTTTTTAATTTAAGTGTACACAATTAAAAATATGTGTTACGTAGGTGTACGCAAATTTCGTCCAACGCTACGAATTATGCGTTACAGCGCGTGTAACTTTGTCCAACCCTAAAAAATATGTGTTACTTCAGCGCGCGCAAATTTGTCCCAAGCTGAAAATTTGTTACATTCGCGCGCGCAACTTCAACTCACGGTAAAGGACACTGTGATTTTATAAATACTACTTATTTATTTTTTATGTGTTACTCCAGTGCGCAACTTCGTCCTAAACTATAAATTATTATGTGTTACATCAGCGCGCGTATCTTATGTTACACTCTGATTTGTTTTCCGATGTTTATTTCACTTTATAAAACTTAGTTCACAAATGTACGAGTAGTTGTAAATTGAGCCCAATAGCAAAATAAGAAGGGGGTGGGCAATTTTGATGCCGATAACTATTGCTATTTGGAGACACTACGGAAACCCTGCGAGGATAGAATTAGAGAAATGCCTCTGCATTGTAGCCTTTGTGTTATTTTTCTTTGACTTAATTACTGATTTATTTTATGTATTGAGACTAATGATAATTGAGAAAATTCCAAGAGTGAGAGTACCTATGTATAATTTAAAAATATGTGTTACATCGGCGTAAATTTCGTCCAACGCTAAAAGAAATTTGTTACTCCAGCGTGCGCAATTTGGTACAACGCTAAAAAAATGTAACTCCAGCGCGCGTAACTTCGTACCTAGAAACCTAAAAATGAGTTACTTTAGAGCGCGCAAGTCCATCCCTAGCTTAAAAATATGAGTAACATCTTCCGACGCTAAACATACATTCGGATTCGTTCTCTAATGTACATTTAATTTAAAAAAAAATAATAGGTATTTTAATAGGTATAACATAGTTTACAAACGTAGTTGTAAATTGAGTCCAATAGCAAAGTGAAGAGGCGTCTGGTTAAGTTTGACGCCGATAACTATTGACATTCAGAGACACTACAGAAACCGTGTCGAGGATGAAATTATAGAGATGCCTCTGCATTATGGCTGGAAACAATCAATAGCGTCAATGTCATGAATCTGTCAGTATATAAAACTTTACCCGACTGCGTCAGAAGCAAACATAGCCCATGTTTTCGATCGTGAAGTCTCAGGAATTGTCTCAGTTTTCACTTCGCTTACTAGCTGTCCGGGTGTTAGAACCAGGGTAGTTTGACCGGGGAGGTACCATCGCCACGCTTATTTCTAGCGTGAAGCAGTTTTTGCGTTTCTTTGGAAGGGTGTTGTTGCCGGCTCACGTATATATGAGGCCTCTTCAGTCCTCGGATGTAGCAACGCATCTGTGATCGACTTCAGATAGAACCCCTGTTCTATATGAAGTGGATTACAGATGGGCAGCAGTACATACCATCAAACGGACTGCATGCTTGTTTGCTATTTCAATCTGATAAAAAAAGCTTGAAAATATATTTGTATTTAAGGTAACATAGTCTTTATTTCATTACAATTCATATACTGTATCATTTTTTTTTTACAATTAAAAGTACTTTACATTTTTTACGCTCGGGTGATGACGTGGATCTGTAGCCTGTAAAGTCTAAATAAAATACACTACACTTCTATATGTTCATCATTCAAAATGACGGATTCGTGTTTAGAATAGAGTTTATTTTTTCATCGCAATTACTGTAATAAGCAGGCGTTTCATTCAGTATTTTTAATTTAGCTGGGCTTTTTAAGTTGAGGTTTAATTGGAAATTCTTCAACGGGTTTAAAAGAACTTGGTTGCTGATTATGAGTTGAGTATCTCGCAACAATACTAAGAAATATTTGTTTAAGAATTATAAGCACGTTTGAAACTCAGTCCAAATACAGCCTTCAGATATTGCGAGTTACGTTCATTCCTATTCAAAACCTGTAAGGTTTTTAATATAAATTATCCAACTGCCCTCTTCTTTGTATCAGTTATATTTTAAGAAACTATATATAGTTATAATAAAAATGTATATTAAAAATATTTACATAATAAACGTTAATTAATACGTCTTATTTTAGGTTTTAAAGTCGCAATGTTTCTGAATAAATATACTAAGAAACATAAACGCTTTCTACACTCAAAGCCCCACAGTATGATTTTCTCCTGTGTCATGTGGTGGTGGTGTCATGGACACAAAAAGACGAATACACAAACAACCAGACCCAGAACAGAAATCTGAACTCATCATTCAAATTTCTGTCTGGCCTGGGATCGAACCCGGGACCCACTGCGTAACAGACCGGTATGGCGACTGCTGCGCCACGCAGGTCGTCTAAATATTTTTGTTTTATTCCATTTTTAGTATTTTTCTCAAAGCAGCAACAGCCATCACGGTTCATAAGATACATCATAGTGACAGACAGACGGACAGACAGACAGCAGACTCTCCGTTTTTATCCTTTGGTCACGGATCCCACAAAACAAAGAAAATAGAATAATCACTTAACTTATACGGAGTTGGTAGTTGCATGAAGTTCTACTTACAAATACTATAGTTCGATCATTTGTTCTTCCAGTGTCCCACACAACAGACGACCTGATCTTCCAATGGGATCCTGAGGTGCCGCTGGTCGTGGACGAGAACATCGAACTGCCGCAACTGGAGCTGGTGCAGAACAGAACTGCTGACTGCACCCAGGTCTATTCTACTGGTGAGAATCTGGATCCTCTTCTTCGTCTTTAACATCATATATTGCTTGGTATGGTAATAAATACATCTGATGACCTGATCACCCAATGGGAAATTACTATTTTATGAAAATAACAAAATTTTGGTATGGTAATAAAAAGACTCAATTGGAAGTGATTATTTTGTGAAAATAACAATATTTTAATACGTTAATAAAAATATCCAATAGGAAATTACTATATTATGAAAATAACAAAATTTTGGTATGGTAATAAAAAGACAATATGGAACTACTATATTGTGGAAATAACAAAATTGTGTTTATCGTTTTTGTGTTCACATTCTGGGGAGAATCATAAGCGCACGATTTTTAAAAGAAAATAAGATTTAGGTATATAAAATTTGCATTTATCCTTTTTAGTGCGTAATCGTCACTTTTTGATTCCCTAGACATTATTGGTAGTAGTTTCAAGATTTTAATTCCTTTAAGTTCGGTCCCTTTCGTTGTACTAAACTTTGTAAACTTTATTCTTACACCTTGAAAATTTATTAACGAGTTTATAGTTTTATGACTACCCAATGAAGTGGATTAGAACCTTGCATAAAATACTCGTACCGTATGAGTCTCAAATAATTAACACGTTCCACAAAACCCTAAAATTGTATACTTAATCCTAATACGTACTGTATAATCCGTGATAGTCTTAAAATATGGCTATTTATCAGACATTCTTATAAGCTTGACACAGATACGCGATTAAGGGATTTAGCTAGAAACGTAATCTGTATAGTCTCAAAATGAAGATGATTAAGTTGACACATTTCTTTTCTTGCTATTGTTGTTAAAAATATTTAGTCAAAAGAAAGATCTACCATACTGACCATTATTCCCACGTGTAATTTCATGATTATAGAACTTATTTTTCTTTTTGAGTTTAAAGAGCCAGGATTCTTGTTTTTTTTTTAATTTATTTATTGATAAATAATTCGAAGGGTTTACGGAAAAAAAGTCGATCACGCGTATCAAACCTATTTTTCACTTTAAATCTTAATAGAATAATCTTTAACTTAAGTAATGATACAATTTGATACATAAATAAGAGATCAGTTGATGATAGACATTTTGCCAGGTGAAGTACCTACCTAATCATGAGAAAGGCAAATATCAGAGATTATTGTTAGTCTGATTTCATGTTCTACTTTCATTAGAAACTTTCCACGATAATTATTACGCGTGTTATTGATTAACTCTTTTGGGGATTATAAATTAAATATTATTTATTGCTTTTATATTTTCATCTAGTCTTGCTCCTATATATCTGATCAAAATTAGTACGCAACTAGACTTAGCTCGATTATGTAGATTTTGTTGAAATGAAACGTATTTATTTTGCATTGAACTACAGGGGCACTTACAAATTGTCATTAATTTATTTTATACATTTAATTTAATGCTTCAAATGAGTTTACATGAAAAATAGCTATTACTCGCTTTGATTTGGTACCCATATTGCCGGGATAAAAAAAATTATCGCTCTCCTCCTTTTTCCCCTATTTGCAGGCGTCCTTTTTAAAAATTATATAGCCTAAGTCACTTTCCAAACTGAGACGATTCTAATGATCTCATATCTTATAATCCGTCAAGCCGTTTTGGCTGTAGCGTACGCCAAAGAAATGGACATACATACAAACAAACATAAATACATGCATACATAAGCTCGAAAAACATTACCCTTTTTTTTGATGCAGTCGGGTAAAAAGGTGTGGCGGTGGTGCCGTTAACAAAGAGTCAGTTAACAAAATCACAAAGAGTTCTACCACTTATAAAATCTACCAAGAAAGGTATATAGTAGCTCTAGGAATAAAAGTATATGCAAATGCCTCAGCTAAAATTGAATCTAGTATCTTTTAGAAAATATAAGTATTGTTTACATCGCTGGTAAACTTTGTTTGTGCACAAAATCTGGTACCATCATAATAACCATATACACAGTACTTCCATTTTCTGAAAAAAATTACCGTTAATACCTTCCTTTGGTCATCCCTTACTAATTCATGAACGTTGCTTTCAGGAAACTTTACGTGCCTGGAGGTGATCTTCAAGCTGAAGAGACGCCTCGGCTACCATCTCTTCAACACCTACATTCCCACCTGTCTTATCGTCATTATGTCTGTGAGTGACTTCCATAATTTTATCAGTTACTACGCATAATTTAACGAATCTGCTTAGAGTACCTGCAGAAATCCCCTGCCTGTCATAACAGGCGACGAAAGGCCAGTCAAGTGACCCCGGGAAGGATGGCGGCATGTATGATCGCACACCTTCGTGAACTCCTGAAGGCACGGTGAGCGCTAATGGTAACCGTTAAAGAGCCCAAAAGCGGCATCGCCCTTGGAGGACTCTGGTTGCATTCGTTTGGAAATCCTCAGTCTTGCACACAGCGCTGAGAACGACCACCGGGGACGTTTCAGTGCGGTAAAAATCCTACATAAACCGGCGTCGCTCCCACGACGTCTGGTACCGTTTGAAGGTTTTCCCCACAAGAACAAAAAAAGGTGTGAGTGTGGATAAAAACATATTACTTCATTTAGTATCAGAAAGAAGTTAAATGTCTAACAAGTGACGAGTGGTTACACGAAAAATCGAAAGGAATTAGATCATCCCCATTTCTTATGATTCTGATATCCTAATAATATTCTGAGCTCCTGTGAGAAGTAACACTGGTTCTTCGCAGTTTACAATTGGTTTAACAGAAGTATTACTTGTGAATCAATCCAACCAAAAGATATGATAAATTGAACATCATGTCTTAGCAATCAATTTTAACCTTATTTATATTTATTGTTCAGTGGGTGTCTTTCTGGATCAAGCCGGACGCAGCGCCCGCCAGAGTGACACTCGGAGTCACGTCGCTGCTGACGCTGTCCACACAACACGCCAAATCCCAAGCCCAGCTGCCACCGGTCTCCTATCTCAAAGCTGTTGACGCTTTCATGTCGGTTTGTACCGTGTATGTATCTCCACTTTCTTTTCTTTTACCAACAGTTAAATGTTAGATTGTTGCGTATTATTTTCAATTCATCTTCTTTGAGAAAGTGACTATTTTATCTACATAAAAGAACTTAGCGTGCGTATCGTAATATTTTCACCGCAATCAATAGATTTAATTTTATAACGTGCTACACTGGTGAATCCAGTATTTTCGTTTGGGGAGTGGTATTGTCAGTATTAGAACTTACATTGAGATTTGCGGGATTTAGGCACCCTAGTGTCAGCCTCTGGATACACCAGCAACTTGGAACATACGCTGGAACAATGTTGCTAAATTTTAACTCTTTTCGAATTTCTATCACAAAAAATACTTTGATTAAGCATATTATTGAACGAATTGCGCATAACATTTTAGCAAACAAATAATTTCTTGAAGCTCACGAGAAATGTACCTACAATCAATACAACCGTTCATTAGTTTAATGCAAATTTATATATCATTCAAGATTCGTGTTCATGGCTCTGATGGAGTACTGCTTGGTGAATATAATCCTGGACGACGGAGTAGGCAAGCCCAAGGTAAAGGTAAAAATTATTTAAAGATAAGTGTATTTACTTTATCGTTCTTACTCATTAGCAGAGATCTAGACGGAGAAGAATAGGCTTAGTCGAGCGTATGTTCACCACCGAGGAATACAAAGGGCCAGAGGTTGACGATTTCTATACGCGTCATATCTTCCGATCCTCCACTAACCCGTGGAGCAGTGTGGTGGAGTAAGGCCGTATACTCCAGGAATTCCCGAGACATGGAGTGATGGAACCGAGCCTTGAACGGATTTTAGAAATGAGGTTCAAGTGAGACAAGCCTTAACTTACAATAAAACATTAGAAGCATATCTAAGGAATCGGCTATGCCGTTTAGCTTCGATATTGCCTAGGCTGAACAAAATTATAGGCTCAAATACCAATTGACTGCTGTATTAGATGCTTTCGACTTAACTGACATTAATGGTGCTTGTAGAAGTTTCGAGTTGTGGGAGTAGGCACATGTTTTTCTACTGGAAGTCATCTATCTGAATTTAGTTTAGGCCAATATTTACTTAGACTGAGAAAGGGTAGTTAGAATAAAGTTCAAGAGCTTACAGAAGTTAGAAAGCAGAATAGATGTCAGTAAGTGAAATATTTCTAGAATATGTAATATGAGAAATAAATAGTTATAGGTATAGTTTAGGACAATCTGCTGATGATATAAGAAATGCATCAGAATCATATGCATCAAAACAAAACATATTAATCCTGTAATCCCAAAATATAATAAAACTACCCAAATTGTTCCCCACAATTTATTCCTTCCGCTTTATACTAAATGCTTTATTTATACCTAAATCTCATTAATGTTCTCCTAATTTACCAAAACATTAACAAACTTAAATAATCCAATACTACATTCTTCCATAACCATTAAAATTTATTTTTTCCAAGATTCAGCAGTTTGTCCACTGCAAACCGTTTTTCCTAACTAATTCCACTGAAAATTCTTTTCCCATCCGATACAAAGCTCCTCTCAATTCGATTTAGGGTAGTAGTATTTCCGACACATCAGACAATTTGGTAATCAAAGCTGTCTTACAGGAACCCGCGGAGGCAGCAAAAGCACGGATGCGTGCCATCAACGTGGACCGTTTCTCTCGCGTCTTCTTTCCTCTTCTCTTCTCTGTCCTGAATGCGACCTACTGGATTCAGTTCGCGCAATACATCTGACTGCCCGATATTCTGTTCCTTACTTCGTTAATAGTTTCTTCTTCTGCTGCTAGATACAATGTTCTTCCAGTCAAGTTAGTGATAGGCTTCGAATAATAGCTATTGTAAATGTCATAGATAACTTTGAAAAGGGAAAGTCTAATCACTAAAAAAGATTAAACGGAGTATACATTTTAAAGGTGGTAGAGCGAGTATAGTTCGTCCAGGGATGTACCGCCGCCATACCTATATCTAGCTTGAAGTAGTTCCTATGTTTCGATGGAAGGATGTGATTACCGGCATACTTTCATATGAGGCGACCAACTTAGTCCAGATTGACTTCAAATAGAACCCCTGTTCTGCGGCAGTGGCCACTTACCATAGCGTGGACTGCATGCTCGTTTTCTACTTCAATCTTATAAACAAACGATTTAATGACGAAATAGATATTTTAATGCTAACAATAATAAGAGAAATAATGATTATTGAATATTTTTGTGTCTAGTTTTTGTGATTTCGTTTATCAAGTTCCAGTGATCAGGCTTTCCATTTTCAATGTTTTGCCACTGTACTTATTGTATAGAATAGTAGAGTTAGGTATTATCAACTATTATATTCTATGCTCATTGTATGATATAACTTAGATATAATTTCGCCATAATTAAGATGTTATCTAAAGTAAGTAATATACAAATGATAGGTTATCTTTTAAATGTTTACTAGGATACAAAAATGCAAACCAAAGGAATTTGAATCGAGTTGCTACGTTAATTTAATAGAGTGAGTGAAATATTTATTTTGGTAATGAAATATTGTCGAACGAGATAACTGACCGATGCACCTAGATTAATAAAGTATCCTTCTTAACCTAACCTACCCTAACCCTAATGAGGCAGACGGGCTACCTGATCAAAGGAGACACCGTGCATCGCCGGCTTTGAATGAAAGCTCTTTTTTGCATTTTTTTAAGACCCCCATATCATAGTGCTCCAGGAATACCTCGGAATTTATTCTGTGGCTAAAAGAAGGTCTGTGATAAAAGAACGTACAAACCGCGTAAGGACCATCAAGAATCTAGTTGGTGTGGATGAGATGAGACTTCGTCCCTCGCCGGATAAGAAGCTGCTATTTTGGCATTACCAACAGTAGCCAGAACCAAGTTGCCGGATGGCACGACATAATATGATAGCTCCTCCTTGTTTGTCACTATAGTCCTGATTATGAATACACGTGAAACAACGAATTATAAAAATGTTGACAATACCTTAAATTTTTCGATTCTATTGATCACTTAGGCCTCTGGGACTTGGCCTTTAGAGCGGCAACTCCGTAGGCCCTATGGTAGGGCCGGCCCTGATAACAAACGTACACTTCAATTATTATTTATATCTATGCCCAGTTCTATCTGTGTCCATGTTGGCTTCTGCATCTAAGTTAAATTTCGTTATTATCTTATGAAATTTAATTAATTAATTATGAGTATGAGTTACTTAATTATGAGTGTTCTTTAAATACATTCCAAAACATATTTATAATTATTTTCGAATACAGTTAGAAATTAACATATTACAATATATTTTGATAAAGTTTCCTATTGCGTTATTATTAGCTTTAAATGTTAGGAATCTAAACATTAAATTTATATTAAATATTGTACCTGATTCTGTAAAATTATAGTGACGTACATATAGACAACTTAAAAAGGCTTGTATATATCTTGCCATTTATTTTATTTTATTATATTTATTTAATTCCATAGAAAATCGAAATGGGAGTTGGTAAAGGACCCCTGTCGCACATTATTATTATAGCGTAAAGTTTAACTAATGGTAATCAAATATTTTAGGTCCCTGAGGACTAATTTTAAACTTTATAACCCCGAAGTTATAACTGCTATACCCTACGCGAAGCATTACTAGCTGTGTCCCGTTAGTTTACCCGTGTTAAAAAAAATAACATGACAATAGATATACAGCAATTGAATATCGTATTTTTTTAATAAATACCTATTCTAATAAACACCTCAAACCACATAAAACAATATTAGAAAGGTTATTTTTTTCTATAAACTAATCATAAATTAGAAATATTTTATCAGTTAAATTTAACACTTGGTTTAATTCTACTTTTAACATACATCCAAACAGATAGATACAAATTATTTTTTTTTCATATATATTCTAATATTACTTATTTTGAATCACCCAAGTATTTTTTTTTAATAAGCCGTCTAAATAATGTTAAGAATACAGGAAGCCAGTAAACTGAAATCAGACTTTATTGTAGAGGTTTACTACTTCCTAATTCTGATAGTGTAATAACAAGCGTCAATCACTACATCTATGGATAAGATATCAAATCACATGCTCGGACACTTGTTTACGTGAAATAAAACACTCAAAATAATCTATTAATACATTTGTTTGGTCTCTGTATATTAATATTAGATAGTTCCTGCGTCTCCAACCGCTTTCATCATCGTCACCCCATTATTGTCCCTCAGCTGGGCACGGGTCTTCTCTTAGAATGAGAGAGTTTTAGGTCATAGTCCACCGCGCTGGCCAAGTAAGAATTGGTAGTCTTCACACACCTTTGAGAACTCTTTTCTTTTTTTAGAGAACTCTCAGATGTGCAGGTTTCCTCACGATGTTTTCCTTCACCGTAAAGCAGTGATAATTAAATTCTAATACGCACATAATTGTATAAAAATCAGTGGTGCGCGCCTGGAATTCGAACCTCGGACCCTCGATTGAGAAACAGAGTTTCAACCATTAATCTATCACTGCTATAGTAAATAACGTTCATATGTGTTAATCCAGGCTATGTCATATGCGCCGTATTTTATCCAAATCCAATTAGTACTTTTTGCCTGAAAAAGTAAGAAACATACATAGGTACATCCGCACAAACCATTTGCATTTATAATAATAAAACAAGTAGGTATGATATTTGAAGTTAAATCGGTGATTTACTTTTATGGTTACTTGGTGTTTCAAATTTGGTAGTCACATTCACATAAGCGATTTTGAATCGATCATTTAATTATGAGTACTGATAGTGGTTTCGACATTGGACTCTCAATCTGAGGTCCGAGGTTAAATTCCAGGCATGCTTTAATTTTATCTAAGATGTGTGATTTTCCAAATAATATATTTCCTATTAAGAAATAATGAAGGAAAACTTCATCGATACACTCCTAAGTTGAATGAAGTTTACAAATCTACTTTCGGCCAGCGTGATGGAGCCTGGTCTAAGCCCTGAACCCCACAAATCCTAAGAGAAGAATCGTGCGCAACGATTCGTAAGGAAGAAACACTTGTACGAAGCATTCCAACTTAGTCCTCAGTAAGCAATGCATTTGTAGTCGACTTTAGGTAGGACTCCATTCTGGGCATTTATTACTTAGTTACCATCAGGTAAACTGAATGCTCTTTTGCTGTTTCTATAATACCAAAAAACTAGCTGTACCCCGCAGTGTTACCCGTATTATTAACAGTTAAAATAATAACCATTCACATCTTTACTTGAAAAGTTATGTTGTTACAAAGTTCCCCATACATTAACCGCAAATTAATATTATCGATTTTACCATGGGAATAAGATATATTCCCGCAGTAAAACGTAGCCTATGTGGTAATCTAGGGTGTCAGCTAACTCCATACCAAATTTCATTAAAATCGATCCAGCCGTTTAGACGTGAAGAAGTAACAAACGCACACACTTACAACTTTCGCCTTTATAATATTAGTGTGAAGTGTGATGATACGTGGTCAGTACGGATTGGTTATTATAGTCTTAGACATTGTAGATACCTAAATCCTTTTCCTTAGCCTGACGTTCAAAGAGGTTAATTTTTTACTGATTATGTGGTATGATTCTCGCAAACCGTACAAAATCTAGATTAATGCAGTTGATTTATGCTAAGAAAGAAATATAACTATTTGTTTCAAGTCTGTGTTTTATTTCTGGAAATATTTTGCAGCTACGACTTCTGGGTTCCTGGGATTTTGGACATGAACCTCTTTAACGATCTAACGCGGAGTGGGTACCGAAGTCGATCCCCGGCCAGACAGGCATCTGAATGATGAGTTTAGATTTCTGTTCTGGGTCTGGGTGTTTGTGCATTCGTTTTTGTGTGTCCATGGCACCCACGACACATGAGAAAATCCTAGTGTGGGGCTGTGTAGTGGAGTGCTGTTGAGCGAGTGTGTGCTGTTGAGTGTAGAAAGCGTCTTTTAATCTGAAATATATAAACCACAATTATAAATTTCGAGGAATAATTTTAGATACAAACTCTATTCATTTCTAAAATTCATATTCAGTTCATCATTAACTTATATATACAAATGAATCACAATCTAAACAACGCATATGAAATATCCCCGAATAATAATTGCAGATACAAACTATATATTAATAAAATTAATGTTCAATGCATCATTAATTTATACATATGACTAAATCACAATCACAAGAAAGCCTAACTTGAACAATCGTTAAGACAGTCCTCATATCTCATACAATGCCATTCAAAACCTAAAACCTGAGTTTTCTTAACAAGATTTATCGTCCTCCTGTACCTTCGCCACGTGCCCTGGATATCTATCATTTTCGTTCCATTAGCGTCCGATCCGTGCTCAAGACACCCCGCCATTACTTCCACGCAACTACATCGAACTACTCCATCGGCAATGCTATTTATCACCCTCGCCTGTTGTAAATTGTCTCAAGCACTTAAAGGAGAAGTAGGAATAAAATAGGACTGTCAAATACTTGTGACATGATTATTTGTTTAATAGTATTGTACTTTTGTACGGTATTTGAGTCGCTGTGAACTTGTCAAAGCTGTGTGAAGTCTACCAATTAGTGAAGTAATGAATTGGAAACCTTCTTATTCACAGAGGAAAACCATGTCTCCGAGATGATGATGACATTTCGCATATTTTTGCTTTATAATAGGATTGCGTTGTTGATTTCTAGATTTAGGAATTCAATTCTTCCGAACGAGTCGGGTGAAACGTATTTGTGATCTCTAAATCCCACTTGAATTCCGTGTCAGGTGCTTATGAGATATAGCAGCTACTAAGCATCAGGTGGACTGCATGTCAGTTCACTACGCTCAGTTATAAATGCGATGACAGATCACTTAAGCTCCTGAATTACACGCTCACGTAAATTCCACTACAACTGGTAGCAGGACAAATACCACGAGTCTTGTAAATAGAAAGAAACATAAAGTGACGTTGAATAAAAATGAAAGGCTGCAAGCAAAATATTACAATAGACATCCACTTGTAATGGTAGTTGAATACGAAATAAATCGCAAACAGAGCGAAGCAAGGTGACAAAGAAAATGTTAATAAGATCAAACAAAGAGCTCGCAGCGAAACAATTGGCGGAGCGCAAAATTGACAAAGCAAGTGAGGGATTTGTTTTAATATCCGCAACTAGCTGAGTTGAGGTTTTTATAGGATAAAAGAAGCAATCCATTTAATATTGAGCTGTCACAGCCGCTTAGTATGTGACTGACTCACAACCTCCAAATAAATTAGGAGTAGATTGAAAATTTATATGAAATTTTCACTGATTAGGTGCAGAGAGACGTCAAATATGAGTAGCAAAAGTGAGCAAATTTTTGTTCTCCTACTCAGTACATGTGAATTTGAAAGTTATTGTGGAGCGTTTCAAATTTTTTTAACATTTCAAAGTACCACTTTCATTATTTCAAGTAGTCCACTACCGTCTGTGGACCCTGGATAAGTTAAAGTCTTACCGAGGCTGGTCATAGATGCATTGTTAATTTCAAGAGCCAAGTTTCACGCATCGGATATTTCCTTTATCTCACTCTTTAAAGTAGAATAAAGCGCTGTGTACTACTGTTATAACGTAGAACTAGAGACATTATTAGACGTATTTATATGAGTTATCGTGAAAAATCAAGTAAATGTAGATATTATAATATGTATATTTTTGGAATGAGTTCCTTACTAGCTTTCATTTGATACCCACATAGTACGTCCGAAGTGGAACGATAAAGTGATCTAGAATCTTTAAAGATGAAAAGAAATTATTTGAATGTCTATCAATATCATTTGAAAAGACCAATTAAAATGTTCCCTACTTATCCTGATGATAATTTTTTTGCAAACAGCCTGAATTATGTTCATTATTTTACCAACTAGCCTTGGAATAATTTTATGTCGTTTAACTTTTGCGTTGACTAGAATTCAAAACTAAAAAAGAAAAATAGAAACAATAGATTGGCTTTCTGTTACACCGTGAGTGCCCTCGAGCGCGAGTCTAGAGAGCTCGACTCGAGAGTATTCAAGTTGCGATGCTTCATCGAAAGGCGAGACACGTGTCGAGTATTTGTTGATGCTCGACAAACTGGCACTTTGTTTTGTGGCGTGACGTTCAAAGACGTTGGAAATCGGCTTAAGTTAAATGCGTTCTGAGTAGTATTTATAACTGAAACATCATTACGAAAAATGGTTTTGCTGCTCATCGATGTCAATATTAACAAATTTACAATGAAATAAGTTCTAGTCGAATTAAGCTTAATATTTGAAACTTTGCACAAATTATTGGAATCAATTTATTTGCGGTCATTACTAATTTGTTTGTTGGTTTTAGACGAATCGATCTATCTTAGTTCTCGAGAGTTCAAACGCATCTGTGATCGATTTCAGATGGAACACCTGTTCTATGTAAAGTTGCTTACAGATGTCTATTGGCAGCAGTCCTCACTTCTCATCAGGTGAACTGCTCTGCAGAATTGCTCGTTTGCTACTTAAATTTGATAAAAAAAAACGTCCGTTGTCCGTCGTCTGCGTAGGCGTCCGCCAAATTCATTTTAGGGTTCTCCAAACCACAAATTAAATGTAAACCCCGTGTTTGCCTGTACCGCTGATTTATTCGATCACTCCATTGTGTTCCGCGGACTGCGGCTAATTGCTATTGACTCGCCTCCACTGTTGGACCTTTTTCACTGACCCAGTTCGTATTCCATTAACACGGATTTACCTATTCTGTTTATCACGACGATTTCTAATGGCGAAATAATTGAAGTTTAATGCGACTCCGTAGTGGCTCTCCAGTTCAATATAGTTTTATAGTGAAATGCCAACGTGAATTATTATCTAGTAATACTTGATAAAATAATTATAATCCGTGCAATAGTGGTTCTTCATTTACAAGATTGTTTATAATTTAGATTTAATCAGAAAAAGGACTTAACTTGCTTCTTTTTTTAAATATAATCAAAACATCAAATGAGATTATCGAATGTATCTGGTAATGTGAGTAAATATAGTGACCGTTTTGATCCAAATGCTCTTAAAGTTTATCTGTTCAGAAATTCGTGAAAAGAATTAAAACCAAGCCAAGGGTAGAAACGCATGTGTGGCTAACCTCAGGAAGATTTGATGTGATCTTTTCTGTGGTTGATTACAGATACCCATGGGCGGCATCGTCCACTTACCAATAGGTGGACTACACGTTCGTTTGCTACTTAGTTTAAAAAAAAACCGTTTAATGTGTCTCGTAATGCTCATTGACGTTGATTGCTATCAAATTCAGTTCAATTCATGACCGTTCTAAGGATCGACCGACGCTATTGCTTTATCTGACATATCGTTTGAGATCTATCACGTCCGAGAACGTGAGTACCTTCACCAGACGTGCTCAGATCAAATTGGAAGCACGGAGACAAATAGACGTATCCGTAATAAATAATGTGAGTTCATTATTTAGTTATATGTCTAGTAGGGATTTGCACCTGAGACTAGCATAGACAGAATACAGAAGTGCTGTAGTCTACGTTCATGATTTTTTAATATTCCAAAGCATTAAATGTAGAGTTATATGATGCCATGGAGTATTCAGACTTTTTCTAGCTGTAGAAAAAATGCATTTTTTGCATTCTTTGATATAAAAAATGTGCAATAGTGATCTTTAATTAACTTTATAATTGAACATAACCACCATTTAAGAAATATTCAAAAAGCTTATGATAGATTTAGTAAAGAGGAAACGATAAATAATTTTCAAATTATAATAAAAGATAACTGTCGAGTATATACGTTGATACATTTTTATCAACACAATAACATCATGAGCCAAACGGCATGACATCTATACTTTACGCGCGAAAGCTTCAAAAAATTTTTCAAAATTTTGATTTTATAAAAATAAAATGAAACACTCGTACTTTTATCAATTTGACAATCATTTAATATAATTTTCAGAAAAGGCCGCAATAACCCATTGTTATTCTTAAAGTGATAACTCAACTTTCTTAAGTCTAAGTTTTAGAGTAATAATATCATCTAAATGCCGACATTTACATTGTAGACTCTCAAAATAAAGCCTTTCCCTTTCAATGCCGATGCCAAGTTTGGCATCCCAGATTCGGAGATAGCAGTAAGCGAAATGGCCAGAAACAATACAATAACATTGTTAACCCAGTTTGTCTCGGTGAAGATAAGGTTTTCCCTAAAATAGTGGTTAGTACCTTCCTACAATGTCTATGTACACAATTTTTTATAGAATTATACATCATGTAATATTTGTATGTTTTTTTGTTTTGGTGCATTATTGACGTTTTTAATGTGATTTGGCCCTTTGTAATTGGAAATTGGAAATTGGCCATTGCTACAATATTTAGGTAAATTATCGTAATCGTGATCAGAGGGTGCCAAATTCAAGAGATTAACACTTTTTGCTGTCAGATTGCATGGACACTACGTGGGGTTGACGTTTTTTCGCGATAAGTCTGGCCCCTACTATATTTTTTTACCTAAGATCGAAGACTACATGAATTTACGCTATGATCATATGATTCAATAAATTTTAGTAAAAACCTAAAGTGAATATTTGTAGGATTGTTTTAAAATTGCATCTTTCAGCAACAATAAACAATGATTGGTAGCAAAAGTTATCTTAAAAAAATGTTTCAATCTCAAACGGGCAGAAACAATACAATAATATTGTTAAGGCACTTTGTCTCGACGGAGATAACATTTCTACTGAAATTTTATCCACAGTTCGTTCCAAAAGATAATGGTCAAAAGAACAATAATGGCGTTTGTATTGCTTTTCTTATTAAATTGTTTGAGTCAAGTTTCTATATTGAAGTCGCAGAAGTCCCTTGATAATGGCTTAATACTTATGTAATTAACATCGAAGTAGCAGATATCGAGGAGCATGGTAGTGCTTTGCCAACTTCATTTCTAATTAACATTGAAGAAATGTAATATTATGTAATTTCTATTTTTACAAGTTCACCTTAAAATGAAAACTTTAATAAACGATGTTTAACTATGTTACGAACTAAAAACAAAACTATAAAAAGTAGAAGCTCTAATTCTAGTAAATATAAATAGATAACTAGGGTTTTTAAAGAATTAATCATTGGATGACCTTAATTATTTTAAAACTCTGGCTCTGAATGTACAAAAGACATGATTTCAGACCAGTGCCTTTTGATTTCAAACCAAATTGTTCAGTCTCTTTGATGCTCGACTCGCTTTAGATCGAGTGTTGTTCGAAGGCTGCTTCAATAAATTATCGGATTTTTCTTTGTGCCATAATTCTAGTGTATCTTTGACTGCCAACATTTGAGATTTGAGTCATTTGTCGGATGGAGATCGGATGGATTTGAGATTTGAGTCAATTCGTTATTAGGCCTTTTTTGCATAAATTTGCCCTTTGGTAAAAAATGTCGTTATTAGGATTTTTTGTTATTGTTATTTTACGTGCTCACTTAACAAAAAAATCCTTCAATTTACTTCACTTAAAAGTTTCAGATGTTTTTTTGTTAAATGGTCAGCACGTAAGAAATTGTACGTTAAGTCTAAAGTGATTCTATTTCTATTTTTCATTTCTAGTGGCTAACAAAATGCGTTAGCTTGCTTCGTTGATATAAGCATAAATATTGTTGTCATAAGTGGAGCTAGAACACCAGTAAAATTTTAGAAGATTCTAGAGTAAATTGGAAGTACATTGTATTCATTCGGGGGTTTAATTCACCAGCTTTTTGAGGTCCACTTCTAAACATAGGCGACTCTATTTAACGAAACTTTAATCGGTGCAGTGACATGATTCACAATAAGGGTTGTTAATTAATCAGGGTTGAAGCCTTAAAGGTCAAATTAATAATCAAAATTATGTCTCTGCTCAACAAACTTTCTATAAGTATATACGGTGACTAACTCTCATGGTTTAGATAGGCAATACCATTTCATGAAAACTTAATCTGTGCAGTGGCGAGTAATTCCTAGCTTTGATGTAATATTTTGAAGTTATCTATCTAGTCTACATTATAATATATCTGTTTTTATTGTTATCTCCTAGAGATGGAGTTCCAATCATATTCCAAAGCACTTCAACATAATCTTGGCAAGGAAGTGGCAATATATTATTTCAAGAGCACCTGTTGCAATCTTATATCTCTATTTACAAATATTTAAAAGCTAAACATTTTGTTTTGACTTAATAAGTAACTAATGTAGCTATTCTTAAACTGTTTAAAGGGTGTTTTGCGATAAACAGTACTGTTTATAATAAGTTTCTCAAAGACTTATTATGAAACCATGACTAAGCTCCTTTACAATTTTCTCCTCATTTTATTCTTCATTTACGTTTTATACACTTTAAAATATTGCGTATGCATAATTTTAAGCTTCTAATACGAGAGCTTCTATATAAGACGATCAGGGGCGATACAACAAGGATAAGTACATCGAGTAGAGGCCTATCCAGGAGTGGACCTTAAAACTGAAGAATGAGTACCACTGTTTTGTGTTCTGCAATATCTGTCAGTTAGTCAGTCTTACAGTTTTGTTTTCGCATTGATGTGTCCTTTTCTGCTAAGTGTTGTCAATTTGGTTTAGCATGAACTTAAGTTTCACTTAAAGGTTGACGTCGAAGTCTATTGACGTAATCGACTAGCCTAATTGCCTGGAATTGCTCAGGATTGTCTAATTACCTGCCCTTTAAGGGAATATAATTAGCTCCCTCACCTGTAATGACTTCTGTTAAGATAAGGCCCGTTTTGCAGAACGCGTCGCAAATTACTGTCCGCCCTTTGACACAAAAGATTTTTCCTCTTTGAAGAACCGAAGTCAATTCAAAAGCGGCGTAATAAAACTTTAAAGCGAGATTTTAATGGTCAGGAACTCGTTAAGGAAAGTGTCGCGCTAGGAAATAATATATATTATTTCGTTTTTAGGTTCTGTTTCGTTGTCGTAAGAGTTGTTACGGATGTCAGGGAGTTCCGGGTTCGATTTTCGGCCAGGCAGATACCTAAATGATGATTTCACACAATGCAATGTCAGTCAATACTTTAGCCTGATATAGAGAATCTCCACAACAGGATGATACAGATGGTGTAAATAGGTTCCCAGATGTTTTTTCGTATAGACAACTTTCAATATTCAGTTGGTTCCGGTGGCCTGCAGCTAAATTTCTATCATGTTCCCAAAAATCGAAAAATAAATGTGTAGATTTGATCTAACCGTGGAAATTTGCGTTGCGATTGAGTTCCAACCACGAAAAAGACAAAATCCAAATTAGCGGTAAACAAAAGATCGATGAAGCTACAAAGTCTTTGAAACCAGTGTCTCTACGATATTACGACCAAAAAAAGGTTGGTTTTTCACTATCGAAAGCAGGTAAATTTTCCTAGAACTCCAATTACATTGTAAGGTCAACTAGGTCCCGGACGTGTATCTGTAAGATCCACGTCGAGATTCACTTTGATAACTAAGGGTGTAAATAGTGTAGATATTTTAATAGAACAAAGGTGGTAAAATGCTGGCTTTATAAGTGTAACGCGAATACAGCGTTAAAGTAAAGAGCTTGAGAGGAAAGTGCACATACATACTGGTTTCCAATCTTCCTCCAGACGTACGTGTTTAGGTTAAGTTAAGTTAGGTGTAGAGTTTTTCTAATTAGCGGAACGGGGACTCGCGAGGCGAACGGTTAAAATACCGTATGACACGCAGTGGTGTCTGTATTAGATCAAGGGCCACACAGATACCTAAATGATAAATTTAGAAGTTCTCTTCTGGGTCCGGGTGCTTCCAAACTTTTCTATGTGTATGACCATGGCACCCACGAAACCGGAGAATAATGTCATAAAAGGTGGGTTGACAGTCGTGTAAACTTCTAAGTGCATAAATTCCTTACGTACATTCTCACGTGGAATAAATAATGTTTGAGTGTTTATTCAATTTTGTCCGCCTTTCCGACTCTCAAAGCATATGTTCATTTCTTTACCAACCTACTTGACCGCAATGCAATGTTCGCTGTTTATACCTAATAACTTAATTAACTACGTGTATTTAAATAAATATGAAGAAATTAATAAAAAATCTTAATTATAGACTGTATACAAATGTTTCACGCTAGAAACCACTTTAATCCGATATCCGTCAGGTATTTAGCCGACTGCGCCAGAAGAAAAGTAGTGTTCTTTGAGCGTATGTATGTATGTCCATTTCTGTGGCAAACGGCTTGACGGATTGTCAGATATAACATTTCATTAAATCGTTACACTTTGCAGAGTGACATAGGCTTTATAATTTTGAAAATTGCACCTGTACATAGCTTAAATTCATTAAAAACGTTTATAACAATATTATATTATAAAAACAAAAAAATGACTGGTTAAAAACAATTTTGAAATGATCCATCGTCTCTGAGTAGTCGGGTTTTTTTGACAAAATTGTCGTGAGTTTTTGTCGTTTAGTAACAGAATTTTAGCCTTTTAAATAAGATTAACCGGTATCAGGAGTTCATGACCGAATGAAGACCAGTAAATAAAATAAAATCAAGAGCACCGTTAGTAGGGTGCTTCAAAATGTTTGCAATAGGCGATCATATTAGTTTAATATTCAAACATTACCCTTGGGACGAAATGGACCCAAAATTTCGTAACAAATTTTATGTCGGTTAATATTAAAATTTATATAAACGATAGGGTTAACATTAACATTTAGATTAGGCGGTGGTTAAAATAATGGCCTTTTTAACATGTAATTTAGTTGTTTTGTTTACTGTAACAAATTGTTTTAGGACATTGTTCATTGAGTTGGCCAAGTGCAAATTGGTAGACTTCACACTGCTATGACAATTCTTCTTTAGATAACTCTCAGGTTAACTCAGATTCATAAGCATTATTAATTAATTACTAATACGCACATCATTTTTCTAATCAGTAAGGCGTGCTTGGGATTTGAACTTTGGATCTTCGGTTGAGAATTTCATCCATTTGGTTAACGGACAGTTTTAACAATCAACGTTGGTAGGTACTACGATATGTTATTAAAAATTCAAATGTATTTGTTATGTTTGTATCAAATTCCACCGCAATTTTCGACAAGCGTTTATTAACAAGCGTTTATTTCAGATATTTGATTTCGACTCGGTAAAAATGTTACGACAAAACCTTCTATTCCAGTCACGTAACATTTTAATCCATTTTCATTCTACAATTTTATACATTAAATATTGAAACGTGATTTATTGTGACATGTCAGCGATGAATACATTATTGGTAAAAGGTTATATTATGTGGTTAGAGAGTATTTCAACGTTGATAAACTACCCCCAGTTTAGTATATACGTATAAACCCGCAATTAATATTTGTCAGCGACGATTACATCTAAATGGTAAATGGTTGTAATAAATGATGTGGCAAGAAGATATTTTAACATGAATGTGGGTGGTTCGTCATATATGAGTACCTCGTAGTTAGACGTATAGAGGCATTAAAACTTTTTGCGTTCTGCTATTTGGTTAGCCTGAATGTCAGACTGTAAATACGGAGATCAAAATTATCCTTCACTTACCTGTGACGAACAGATGGGTGTCAGTCACGGGTAAAAATCAGAATGCAGAGTTGATATACAGTGAAGTATATTTGTTTCGGGAGTTATATGTGTAGGGCAGAGCCAACAGTCAGTTGTTATTAATGCGACCATTGCCTCGACGAGATAATCCAGCTTTGTATGCCCTGCGTGAAGTGCGGAGTGCAGCGCAGTTAGTTTCTGTATTAGGGGTCGATCTTTGGACTATGATCGAGAGCAACAGATCGTGGCAGACGGTGCCATTCTTCTGCAAAGCAAGCGAAGGCTGCGGCGAAGCAAGTCAGAGAGGATGATACGTCTTCCCAGCCGCTACATCGCAGACGCACGGGATGCCAGCAAGCGGCTTTCGCTGAAAGCGTCTCTTTTTCAGTCCCGTGAGCCTACGAAGGCAGATTTATGCGTATCAAACTCGTGTTATAGGGGCTTAGATGTCGTTGATGGGTGTTAGATGTCAATGAATGCTCATCTGATGAAAGATACCATAAGATAAGAGGAGCCCCTCACTTTTGGGATGTGGCTGGCGTTAATACCAACGCTGGCTGAGGTTGTGGGGCCGCGAATGTATTGCTAACATTTTCTCGTGATCAAACATTCAGGGATTCCCAGCGTCAAACATTCAGGGATCGTCACGGAGTTTTAGTCGGTAGGAGTCCGGCATACAGAAAGAGTATGCAAACCCGGGTAGAAGAGCATTCATGAGGACTTCTCCGCGTTAAAAAAAGAGTAAAGGTGTTTATTTTTTTGAAAAAATAACGTGTAACTTAATTCTAATTACATTATGTACCTCTATATGATACATGCACAAATTAATAGCGTAAGATAAACTCATATATTGTTAATGTACAGTGAACATTGTTTTAAACTTTAAAGAGGAGCTTTATTCTACCAGCATTCATTTTATAAAGGAACAAATTAACAACGAGAAAAACTTTCCATGTTTGAGAGTTCCCGATCATGTTTTCAGTTTCATTTTAATAAGCCGAATATACAACATTCTTTCTACAAGTTGTAGACGTCTTGCTACCTCAACAAAGCGCTGTATCTGACGTAAAAGGAAATAAGTAGGAGAAATGAGTTTAAAAGACGCCCCCATTATAGAAGCAACGAAACCAGTTCTAGACTTTTTAAAATATCAACACGATCTTATTAACGTCGAAACATCCGATGTGCCAATATATTTTTTTATATTTTTTGCTACCATCTAGCAATCTGTTTGGCACCGGCTCCCGAGGGCTGGAGTTTCAATTAGCTGGACTCACTCCTCGCTGAGATTTTAACGGAAATCTTGTTTCACCGCGTCATGGTAAGCTATTTTTATGGCATACATGCGAAAAATTGTAATGAATTATGTATGTTCGTCTCCTTCATGCAATAGTAATTGGTCAGATTTTGCGCAATTTGGCATACAAATAGTTTATGATCTAGTTTTTAATGAATTTTCAAACGTTATGTGCAATGAACTAGTCAATGGTTTTATTATTAAACATATGCGATGATCTGGTTATGGAATAAGTTATTATAGAAAGAATATGAATTATAATTAAGATACAATCATTCTTGATTTTTTTTTGGCTGTTAAACACAATATAAATGCTATTTCAATTAGATTTCAAGAGTAAAATCAATAATTTTTGGACTTTAATAATATGGAAGTAAGGAGAAATTTAAAAACAAATTCAAAAAATATTTTTCGCTTATTAGTACAGTACTCATAAAATTGCATTGTGGTTCTTTTTAGTTAATTTACTCTCTTACGAATTTGTTTATCGTTTCTCGCTATGAGTGAGACATATTCAATACTGTACTTGATTTTGTAGCAATAATAGGAGCCCCGCACGAAATTACCAGGGCTTTGATTCAAAGGGACCAGTTTGTTTTGCTCGTTTGATGTATTTTGATTATGACATTTTGCGTCATTTCTGCTTGTGTCACTTCCGCTTTGAGCGCAAAACTCTTTGGAGAAAGTTATATCATTTTATTTGAATAAGTTAATTACTTTGCTTGCATATTGGCTTGTAATATTAAACAATTTAAATTGGTATTTATTGTGTCGAAAGGGGGATGTCTATAAGCATAATTTAATACAATAAAAATGGTTTACCAAAATGTAATTATTTATATTTGCTCTTCGCTTATTTGTAACAAATTTATATTTATCGTGTTGTCTGACCGAATATCAAATTCCGGACCATGTAACAAACTGTTACGCCTGAGTCTCTGTAAGACGTTACACAGGTTTTTATGGTTTAGCAAGAAGAAGAAGAAGAATAAGAAGAAAGAAGTAGAAGAAGGTTTAACAGGAATATTAAAACTTTGCTTTTACACCTTGTATGTCTAGTGATGTGTAAAATCGTGAGCACCAGGTGATAAAATCAGAGTAGTTCGATTAAGGATGTACCACCACCACACCTATTTCTAGCGTGAAGCAATCTTGCGTTTCGTTGAAAGGAAGTGGTTTTTTTTGCTACTTCAATCTGATAAAAAATATAATGATCGTTCGATGAATCGTTGGGAAAATTTGAGTACGAAATTTTTCAAATCGCAGGTTTACATCGCTATAAATTATCCGATATTAGAATCAACGCTAACATAGAAACAATAGCAATATCACGTGAAAATTATTTGTGATTCAATTCGTATAAATAATAAGTGCGTTTAAAAATTTGGGGCTTTTCCTCGATTTCCCTGAGATTCCATCATCCTGACGCTTTATATGAGTTTTAGACAAAATAGTTTAGTAAAAGAATTATAATATATATTTTTAGAATGGTCTATTTACAATATATTATTTGATACCCATATCTCAAATCTTAAAAGTTCTCCTTCCCTTATTTCTGGGCGTCATTTTAACGTCAAACCGAGACTATGTTAATGATATGTCTTACGTCACAATCCGTCCAGTCAGGCTGTAGCGCCTGTCATTGAAATGGACCAACACACAAACAAACATACATACATATACACGCTCAAAAAACATTATCCTCCTTCTGACGCATTCGGGTAAAAATATACCAACCTCCTCCTTTTTGAAGTCAGTTTAAAAATGAAAAAGCTTCGCCCGTCAACTGGCCGTCAACCGTTACAATAAGATAAAGTATGAATCTACAGTCTATTCAACGCTGTAACGAGTCCCAGGTTGTAACTATCGGAAAGAATGGCGGATTAAATTCTTTAGCAGCTCCAATTAGAACACCGTTGTCCCGTCTTACAATGTACCGCTTCGTCCACGAGGGATTTAAGGTGTTTTTATTTCTGTGAGGCAGTAAAAGATGGACAATGTAATTATTAGTCACGTGGAGGTAATACGTGTTAAATATAATAAATACTAAGAGTTACTTTACATTAAGTTTACACTGTACAAATGTAATCGATGTACACCGACAACAGCAAAAAAACGTGCCGCGCGTGTGTGTGTGTGTGTGCAATTTACACACTGCAGAAGTGAAACTTAACAATATTAAATGATAAAATATATCTAAGCATAGGAGTATAAAGATTTATGTTTTTTTCAAAAATTTAATAACTTCTCACTGGAGACCATATAACAGGCCAGGCCAGGTGGTAGAATCAATGGAGATTGACCGGGGAAGTACCACTGCCACATCTATTTCTAGCGGGAAACAGTTTTTGCGTTTCGGTGGAAGCGTATGGTTGTCGGCTCACTTTTATATGAGGCGACCATCTCAGTCCTCGGAAGTGGCAACGCATCTGTGATAGACTTCATATACAACCCCTGTTCTATATGAAGTTCCTTACAAATGTCCATGGGCGGCAGTAACCACTTACCATCAGGTGGGCTGCATGCTCCTTTGCTACTTCATATTAATAAAATATAACAAACTTGAGCTCGTATACTAGCGAAGTACAATCATTAGCATGATTCAGAACGAGGTACAGTGCCATTTAGTTGACCACCGACAACTGCTTTCATAAGCCATTTTCTTTACATCGAGTTTCAAATTATGACGATTCTAAAGAAGTTTTACTCCAAAAATACACAGACACTCAGCTGTCGAGATTTTTAATTTAATGTTAGATGTTTGATGGAGATTTTGTTCTCATTCGATCATAATTCACATTGTTTCTGTATGAATTTGTGGAAAAAAATATGCTCTCAAATTGTCCATACAGACTAAGATTTTAGCAATTGCTCTCAACCGAGCTTTACTTCCAAGGCATAAAAGCATGCTTGAAATTTAGCGGTCACCTATCCACCTCGTGACCGTATCGATCTGTATTTAAGTGGCCACTTATCTGACACGATTCATCTGTTATGCACGTAACAGGAATATGACCGACCGTGACGACCCGCGTGGAGCGGTCGCCATACCGGTCTGATACGCAGTGGATCCCGGGTTCGATCCCCGGCCAGACAGAAATGTGAATGATGAGTTTACAATTCTGTTCTGGATCTGGGTGCTTGTGTATTCGTCTTTGTGTGTCCATGGCATCTACGACACAGTAGAAAATCCTGTGTGTGGGGCTATGAGTGTAAAAAGCGTTTATGTTTTATGCTTTATATACACAAGAAAAAGTAAAAATATAAAATAGACTAAAGGAAATTTAACAGTGTCGAAAATACCAAGTTTGCAAAAGTCCATTTTCCTTTTAAATAAAATTCCATTAAAATGAAACGGCGGATGTATGAAGGAGGATGAAAGGGAGAGAAATAATTTATTTTTAATTAAGAGGGATGAATTTAATTTTTTCTCTTAGCTTAGTAGCTTATATACACAGATTTATTTTGACAAAATGAAAAAGACTGATAATAGGAATTATATTAATCTGCGTTAGATGCCGGTGGAGTATTTTATGAATAACTAGCGTTGAATTCATATTTAAATCAGTAGTATTTTGTTCATTCTAATAATTTTGACATTTATAGAATCGAAAAATATAAATCAAGGTCAAGTAGTATTATCTAGTATTATCTATTATTACAAAAAAACTAGATAGTTACGTCATATACAGGGTGTAATTGACAGCGTACCGAATATTAAAAATATTGATTCCTGACACGATTGTGGTGCTTATGCCGTTGGAATTTTTCATTGCTTTTTTATCGGTTTTCCAATTTTTTATGATTTTTTTTTACAGTTTTTGTTAGTATTTCAATACGACTGCACAATGCAACATGGATATTAAAAAAACACTCATATTATTGATTTTCACGAAAACCAGCAATAGGTTAAAATAATAGAGGAAATTTGATGAGTTATTTTTTTTTTATTTCGTGTCACAAATCTACCATTTAAATTCTCGGTATGCTGTCATTTACACCCTGTATAACATATCAGGCGAACAA
>DWNE01000417.1:0-29830 GCA_018249875.1 Cecropterus toxeus | reverse complement strand
CCACCGGATCGGAAGAAAGACAAAAGTTTGTTAGGAAGAATGTTTTTTATCAGATTGAAGTAGCAATCGAGCATGCAGTCCACCTGATGGTAAGTGGCTTCTGCCATCTATGGACATTTGTAAGCAACTTCATACAAAACAGGAGTTCTCTCTGAAGTCGACCATAGATGCGTTGCTACTCCCGAGGACTGAGATGTACGCCTCATATATAAATAAGCCGATTTGTGTGAGTGACTCTACTCCTAATCTACTAGAAAAAAAATATTTACCTATCACTCAATGGATAGAAAATATATTATTATATAAGCTATACACACAATTAACCTTGCGCTATTGATACCGCATTGTCCAATTAAGAAATACATTGGAGAATATATTGGCGAGCAATTAAACATTTATTATGTGCATTGGAAAAAACATTCAATTTTACGAGATAACGAGTCGTTCTTGTCAACTTACGTAATAATGGTCGTTTATTTTAATTATATATCTTATTAGCTTAGCAACTTGATTTAAGAAAATACTGCATAACAATGTGTACTTATCTCTTGGTTTTTATTATAGTTGTTATTTTATCAATTTTCTCATCTTGAGGTTGATGTTTAAAACTTTACATTACAATTTTGTGGTGTTAAGATTTTTTTGACTCGTATGTACCTTCATGCAATTTACTTGAAACTACTCGTACGCGGCATCTACATATTTTCTAAATTCTCAAGCTCTTTAAATAAAAATAAATCTATCATTTTATAATGATAAGCGTAGTATAAATTATATGATGACAATAATAATAAATTCATATTTCTTATTCTGCGGAGGGTCCTCTGTTCATTTAATTATCGAGAATATAGCGAGTGAGAGATATCATGAACATCAAAAATCAAGTGGCTATAATTCTGATTTTTGGAATTGACATTGAAATACTACTATACCAATACTAGCATTAAAGATTTTCTAATAGAGAAACTCAATTGTGTTTTTAATTTACCGTATCCAAATCGTTTTAAAATCATATCTTATGTAAATAGAAACTAAGTTTACGCTTCATGGAAACATTAAAAGTAGGACGAAATTATGACACTGGTGCTTTACAACGATTCCTTACTCATTCACGTTTTCATACAGTAATAACACAATTTACCTTATATTAATTACATGTAAATAGAAATATAACAAATATGTCGTCATATTTCATAGAAACTTTATAAATAACCAAGAAATAATTCATGCGTTATTAGTAATTACGTTATTTTATATTTTTTTTTACTGATCTTTATATTTTTATACTGGACATGAATGTAAAAAATTATCTTACTCTATTAGGTAGAGTCACGCATCATTTCATGCACTTATAAATACTGCATTCGGTGATATAATAATAAAAGGGACCTAATGTTTGTATTTATGGAAATAACGAAACCCATTAGAATTTTGGAATTTATTTTAGTTACAATATAGGATAGCCGAATGGTTGAAACTCGGCTTCTTAATTGATGGTCCAAGGTTCTGATCCAAAGCAGTCACAAAAATTTCTAAAATGATGTGCGTATTAGCAATTAAATATCACTGCTTTACGGTGAAGGAAAACACGATGAGGAAAACTGCACACCTGAGAGTTCCCTGAAAAAAGAGTTCTCAAAGATGTATGAAGTCTACTAATTCGCACTTGGGCAGCTTGGTGGACTATGACCTAAAACACTCACTTTAAGGGGAAACCAGTGCCCAGCAGTGGAATAACAGTTGGTTGACGAGAGACAGTATATTTATAAGCAGTACAAAAATAGACAACATGATTAGGAGTATTTTCAAGTATATAAAATATTTTTTCGAAAATTTTAGTTTGATCTCTTTCGTTCTTGCTATGCGACTTGTCGACGTACACTTACAACTTTCCCTACTAATATCTAGTCGTTACTCTACATCATATAAAGACTGTCATCTCATACGCTTATCTCTATATCTCGTCGTAAACTTGCAATTCTGCAGTGTATCTAAACATCTAGATCTAGATACACCAGATGCACTAAAACACTATAATCATGTGTCACGCACACTACCACGGGGCGTTACCGGTGGGCGCTGGTTTTTAATAATAATACTAATAATAAAATAGTTAATTGACCCGAAATTATTATAACACACAAAATAAATTAAGTACCATGCAAGATGGAGGAATAATCGAAGATTAAACAATTAATAAAAAAAATAGGGTTAGGTATCTAGAGGGTAAAAACGTAAAGGGTTAGGACCCTATTAATGAATCTGCTGTCCATCTGCCTATCACCAGGATGTATCCCATAAACTGTGATAGCGATAGACAGTTGAAATTTTCACAGGTGATATTAAAAACAGAATAAAATAATTATTTATTCTCATACGACAAACGTATTTTTTTGATGTTTATTATGATAATGGTGCAGAACCTTTCGTGCGCGTGTCCGACTCGCACTCAGCCGGTTTTTTAGATTTAATCACGCGTTAAAGTGTTGTTTTTATTATGATTATTTTATTAATAGCGAGGAGTCTGAAAGAGTTATCATTTCCTGTAACACTGCTTGCCGCGGAAGACATTAGTATATCATTCCAAAAGGTACCGACACGGTTCTCAGTCTAGACTTCTCTATAATATTAAATTAATCCTCTATTTTCTAAAATTTTAGTCGTTATTCCTTTATTACCAAACAAAAATTCAAATACTTTACAGATTTATTTTCATCAGAGTGATGGAGTCCAGTAATCTACCATATTTCATCGTTCTTGGAAGATACTTTAATAAGTTTCTCACAAAAAATACTAGTTTCCTACATAAAGATGAAATAACTAAGTACACAATAATGTCCGTTTTATTAAACAGGTACTATGTCCGTACTAGGTCCGTAAAATTGCATATAAAATAAATAGTTACGCTATTTATTTTATATGCAATTTTACGGAACATATAATCATAAACATAATGAAAATCAACTTTTTGCTTATTTAAAAGTTCGCTAACAATTTAGACTTAGTAAAAAAAAACTATTAACATTAAAACTACTCATTATACTGATATATGCAATTTATTACATTATATGTAGGCACATGGGGCTCAGGCAATCTGCAGACGGCCATAGCCAATTTTATTTCAATCTCAATTTCTATAATCGCTTCTGCGATATCCCATTTTAGATCAATTCCAGACGCATAACTATCCTTCAGATCGTTCTTTCATTTCATTTCGTAAGACCGAAATGAGAGCCTAACTTTTTAACACATAATATTAATAAAAATATATTAAACAATAACAAATACCTAATAAATATAATAACTACTTATAGCATGCACTCCTTTCAACAATAAATTCACCGATTTTCAAGAGGTACAGAGATAATGCTATAGACAGGAAAACGGCAATCTGTTTTCATGCTTACAACGCTATCTCCGACAATTTATCGCATCACAACAAAGTAGACATTATGCAATATAATCTTACCAACATCAATGTAAACAAACTTGAGGGTTACATTCCCGTTCGAGAATCATTAACTCGATCGATTCGAGGCATTAAAATCTGCGTACACGTTTAGAAATAACACTACACCGCAGTAAATACATGCTGATACCGACTGACGACGAATGTAACCCAAGAACCGGCGTACAGTTACACATAAACACGCTTGTACTACCAACACACCCGCGCGCGATTATTCTCAATGAGCCATTATTGCCATTAAATCTACAGTTCATTCCCGGAACGACCACGAGCTGGGTTATTCATGGAACGCCTTGGCATATTCTCAAGCTTTACTTACGACACGATTCAAATACAAAACGACAAAGACAGGAAACGATGAATAATTCAACTTGTACATCCTCTCACTAAAGAAATCCGCTCAAAAACGGAAACTCGGCCACATAGAAACCACCGGCCGTTGCAGGAGAGTAGCAGCGACGTTGCGAACACAATCACGCAAAACTAAGTACGAAACACAAAACCGATAAGCACCGGGCAGCGGTCGTCGGCGAGGATTCACATCGCCTCCGACACGGAGCATCTCACATCTACGTTAGTTTACGAGTAGGCAAGGTGTCGCACGTACTTGTGTCTTCTCTGAGTCTCATGTCGGCGAGCGTCCGAGGCGAGCCCGGCACGGCGTCCGCGCTATCATTTAAATATAACTCGAAACACCGCCGTCTGTCGCCGGCTTTATTTTTACACGGCGGTTGTTAAACGCGAACGGTGACAACGCACGCCGTCTACGGAGACGCAGCGATCGGTGCGGTGACGCGCGCGGAAGCGATACGTGTTAGTGTCGCGGCGATCGCGGCGCGAATGAGAGGCGAGGCGGCGCGAGCGGAGTCCCCCGGGCCGCCGCCCCCGCCCCGCGCGCCCGTGCATTATGCACCGCTGCAGCCTCCACGAGTCCACATGGTGGAAGATAACGCGACGAGCCAACCGCGAACCGTGTCAGGACGCCAGCGATCCGGGGCACACGAGTCGAGCGCGCGTTTCATTGACGCCGGCCGAGATAATGCCAACTGTTTGTACGACACGTAAACATGAGATCGGCGTCCCGCCAAATAATCGAGCGGCACTATCGTTATTGAATAGAGAGAACGCAGCGCACGCTTATCGTGCCGCGGGGCGTGCACGTGAAAAATATTTACATTGAGACACAACAGTCCCGTTCTGGTTAAGCTACAATGATGCGATTGTTCCGCCTCCCGGAAGAGAGCTAAATATTTTGGCAAGATATATAAACAATAGTCGCCTCTGAACCAAAAAAAGACGTCTCACAAGTGGGCAACTGCGCGCGATAAGAGCCGATGTGATCGTATATCATCAAAGGCGTACAATTTTAGCGACACAAATAGTATTTCTCGAATTTGAACGGAAGCCGAAGCTTTTTTATAGGTTACGGCCGGCGCGCACTGTCTGTTGCCTGCGTGCAAGAGAAAACGAATCCAATAAAACATTACGGCACAGAGCTAATCACGAGGCTATTAAAGTGATTCTTTTACGAGCAGTTCATCGTTTAGCGTTTTATCGCCCTTTCCTCCGGCTCCGGTAGCTTATTAATACCTTCAATCTTCGTCCTACAAGCAATATGAACGATAACATTGGAGTTTTTTCCAATAAAGCAATAAAATGATTTGTCGCGTTTAACCACGAAGCTACCGCGGATCTAATTCGACGTTACAGTTTTAAGTAACGTAGATTCTGGATAAATATATCAAATAAAAATATTTTATATACAAATTACAAGAAATTCGTATACCTTTCATTGACAGCCAATAGTATACCATTACAACACTAGCAAGACCTGATCTTGAAAGTTCTAAGTGAATACCTTCTCTAACAACAATCAATCACACATCAATCAATCATAGTGGCACCACCACCGCACCTATTTCTAGCGTGAAGCAGTCGTGCCATTAGGTGTGCAGGTTATCTTATACATAAGACGACTATTTTGACCTCGGGAATAGCAAGGAATCCCAGTAGCGGAATAGCGCCTTACAATTCGATATTTTTTTTCGTTTTCTAGAAAACTTCTACTTCGGACCAAAACTTCGGCCCATATTGGCCGAAGGGGAAGATTAAGCCGAAGTTGTTTTTTTGGCTGAAGCCGAAACCGAAGATTCAGTCGGACTCTACCGAAAACGTACATTGCAATGTTGTCATAATCGCAAACAATGATCGTCTCGTAGTAACGTAATATACTCGTACTAAAGGTACGGATTGGGCGCTGGGCGAACGTTATCGCGATTCGCCAGTCTGTCCTCGCCATATGCCCGATGTCACATACGGCCAGTTTTTGCATAGCGATTTGTCAAAAGCTTACGAATGTCGAAGTCTTGTCTTTTATCTGCTCAGTGGAATTCTCCGTCAACGATCGTTCGCAAGTTATATGATGAAAAGACTCATCTGATATTGAAATTTTTATTTCATTAAATATTTTATTTAGAAAACTTTAGCGTATAGTGAGAGTACGTACCTAGAAAACAATTAGAGAGCATAATTTTAAAATGATTACCATTACCATAACATAGAATTGGATTAGATAACATCATTATGGATTAGATAACACCTCTTCATTACCATAAACTAACTACAGGATCCTTGCCAAGATAACAGTTACAATTTAAACGCTAAACAAAAAACAATTACAATTTTTTTTTTTCATACTTTATCAGTCGATTCGGCGATATTTAAATTAATATGTATCTAATTCCAAAATAATACAGGTAGATATTAAGCTGAATAATATTTATTTTCCCAAGGGATTATCCTGTAGCTGAACGAATTTTCATTATCATATAAAAAAATAGGTTCATAGGTCATTCTCGTATAAAAAACATAGGTCATTATCATATAAAAAAATAGGTTCATAGGTGCTATACTCTTCAAAAGCAGTTCTTGGTCATTTACAAATTACACTGATACGAAAGTCATAATGCAATTAATATCCTGGATTGTAGATAGAAGTAACTTGAAGGAGCAATATCTTTTGCACGAATTTAATACGTTTCCTCAAATAGATCACCATTTACCTTTGCCCTCATACATATTTTTTATTTCTCTTGTACCTTGCAGGCTTGCAATGTATTGTGAGGTATGGTCTAAACTAAAAACGTAAAATTGCAGTATAAGTTGAAATGATGGGTTCAAAACTAAAAATGACCGTTTTTGGACACAACAACGTACTGAGTTTATAGATCGCAAATCGCAACCGGCCCATGCGGCTCACGTGCGGCGCGCGTCACGCCGCACCGGCCCGCCAATTGCCGCAATGAATAACGGTTGCCGATTCATCGACATTAATGCATCTCAAGGATGCCTGCGATCAATGCCCATACGATATATCTCAGCTTTTGACGTCCGTCCAAATACATCTGCACGAGATCCCATCGCCAACAAAGTGATCGATGCAAATGACGTTACCGTAACTGGACCGGTCGGTAATGGCCGATCGGAAATTAACATAATCGACGCCGGAATTGCTTAAAACATTTTATTGCAATTACTCAGACCACATAGTGTTTTATTAAAAGCTTTTATTTAACTTGCAATGTTTGTATGTATGTTTGGGTCAAATCTTGCAAGCTGAATTTAACCCACTTTTCAGTGTCTGATTGAGCTGAAATTTGGAATACACCTTTAGTTCTGATGACAATGCAATTATATGTAATCAATATTGTAAAAAAATTAAAATGGCCGCCGCAACAAAATGGCGGAATACATACTTTTGTCCAATCCACCCAATATGGGTATCAAGTGAAAAAGCTTAATTTGTAGAATTCAATACAGTACGGAAAAAAGCTTGTTTTTAAAAATACATTTTGTTTATTAATTTCTTTTAATATTTTAAACAATATTACTAGTTTTTTGAAAGACTCTTAATTATCCAAAAAAAGTCGGGTCGGTTTAGTCCTCTTGTTAGAGGACTAAACCGACTTTTTTTGGATAATTAATGTCCTCAATTTGATTCTTAAGAAATGTAATTATGTGACTTATTGAAATCACAATCACAAACTTTAGCATTTTTAGCTTACTGTCATAAATGTAAATGTTTGTGGGGATGTTCTTTTCTTACATTGGAGCAACAAACGAGTATGCAGCTGATTACCGCCAGCCGTGGACTTTATGCAACTATATGGAACAAGGGTTCTATCTGATCACAGATGTGTTGTTACTCACGAGGACTGATTCACGCTAGAAATGGGTTATAAAAGTTTTAAATTAAATTATCAAATTAATAAACGATCAGTGTGGCCCATAATCCGTAGCTGCTTCCCATCAGATACCTAAGAAGTTCTGGGTTCGATCTCCGTGCACATAACTAAGTAACTAGCTTTTGTTCTAGTCTAACTTACATGTAAGTTAGTTATGTTTCTGGTTGTGCAATGGTTATACCATTTACTGTGTACAGAGAACAAGATTCAATCTCGTTCGAGTCATATATTTCAAGAAGTTTTATGTCAATAATGATGTTTATTAAATGCTAACCTGGTATATGCCATCATAATTTGCTATGTTTTTAGCGTTCTCTTTTTATTTAGAATGGAAATATGCAAGTACGAAACCAAAAGTTGTTACATTTTTTAATGGAATAGATGGATTTCAATTAAATAAATTCCAATTATTACTCAAGAAATACTTAATATTCCTCAAGACGTGGACTATAAATATATTATCAATTTCTTACACTAAAATTAGTAGTTTTGAGTCGTTGCGATTTCAAAGAAACATATAAATATAGCAAGAAATATCTTTAAGATGACAGTAATGTATATTGTTTTTTATTTCCAATCCTTAATTATTATTTTTTTGCATTAAAATGTGAGTTCTGTTTATATTTTCACTTACTTAAAATATTTGCAGTTTACATGAAAATTTTATTATTGTATGGATCGTTGTATGGATAAATGACTTACGAATTTCAGTGTTATAGAAATCTAGTGTAAATAAATGTGTAAACCATCGATATCGACACGATCCATCGCCGTCATGTATCGACACCCTCGCCCAACCAGTTCTAATTAAGGCATCGGCCGTGCACCAAACGATGTTTTTAATCAACCATGCCGCCATATCTGTTTGCTTTGTAGTTACCATGTGACGTATGATGTTTGTAATGAACTATTTTTATATTTCTACTAATGCAATCTATGGACCATGTGTTAATCGTAAAGGTATCATAGTTTGACGTGAATTTGATCTTGTGTAAACGAAGGCGACATGCGGACTACCGGCTCCATATTAATATTAGTAGGAAGTCAATATTAAAGTTTTAACCATAATACTGCTTGACCATACGTTTATGTTATGGTCTTGGTCTTGAATAGTAGAGGGGATATTTTTGGTATGTTTAAGTAGCAAACGAGCAAGGGGTTTAGGCTATATTTCATTGTAAGCCGGCACAATGTAATAGCACACCGTGCACACCTATTTCTAGCGTGAAGCAGTCCTTGCGTTATGGTGGTCGGGCGTGGTTGCCGGCTTACTTATATATGAGGCGATCATCCTAGCCCTCGGGAGTAGCAACGCATCTGTGATCGACTTCAGATGGATCCCCTGTTCTATAGGAAGTTGTTTACAGATGTCCATGGACGGCAGTAACCTCTTACCATCAGATGGAATGCATGCTCGTTTGCTACTTAATTGATATAAAAAAAATACAGACGAATTGAGTACCTCCTCCTTTTGGAAGTCGGTTAAAAATATAGTACACCTTGCACAAATTAGTGCATATTATAGACATATTTTCTTTTTAAGAACTGTCTTGACCAATTGCGCGGTATGAATATGAACAACGTATATAGTGGTACATTAAATTAAGCATAGTAGTGCTCAAAAGGGCTCAAAGAAATCATAATACACATATGTTTTTAAAGATATTGTCCTTGGTTAGCACATTTCAAATATGTGTATTGTTCACAATATCTATTAAGTTGTTCACTTTTGTTTGATTGTGCTGTTTATTAATTAACACCCAATGACGTATAAAACTATTCCTACGTAAAATATTTTATAGTTATTTTTTAGTCGTGGTCGTCTGCCATTTTATCCTAAGGACGTTAGGAGACATTAACAACTTATTGAGGGGGGAGGAGGGGAGGATCGGGATAACTCATCCAAAAGGACCCGATCTTCCTGAGAAATATCAGTTACTAGCTAAAGTAAGTACTCGTGAATAGTCGCCATTTTTAAATAGTCTAAAATAATGAAATCAAAAGTAGTTTGTATCTTGACCAGGTAAATAATTAAAATCCATGCATAATTTCGTGTAAATCAGACCGGTGGTTCTTGTGTGATTCTGTAACAAACAGACATACACCGTCTCATTTTTATATACTAGTATGTATAATAAGAATATATTCTTATTTCAGTCTTTCTTAGAGCGCTATTTTTACGTACTAACTCAGGTTTTAGCTTTAAATCTATTTTTAGTAAATATAATCAGAATATTTTCTTATTTCAGTCTTTCTAGAGCGCTATTTTAAGTACCAACTCAGGTTTTAGCCTTAAATCTATTATTGTTCATTAAGAGGAGTCTACCTTGTTTTACTCTGCGGTACACACTTGAGATCTTCCATTTATTTCTGAGCTAATTCCTTAACCCGGCGTGACGTGTCCCAACACTTCCACTGTATCAATGTATCGAACCTACTGCATTGATTTATATGTGAATTATTCGCTTATAACATGCAATTATCCACTTTAATCATATTATAATAAGGGTTTAATTACAATGGCAAGGGATGAAGGGATTTAGTCGAGTACCGGAATGGTAAATTAAAATGTAATAGGATGGTTTAAGGTCGGTTTTTGAGTGATAGAGTTTATAAGACATGCCACCAAAGACGAATAAGCCAGTTAAAAGTGATTTATGCCCGATAAGGCATATTAAAAGTTTTGTTTGTACCTTTTAAATGTAAAATTCAGTTATTTATGGGTCCAAAATCGAAAGGTTCGATTAAATTATGGTCGGAAAGATTTATTTGGTCGTGTTTTGGGTGCTTCCCTATTTGTCTGGTGTATTTTTGACATTTGGTTTTTTTGGCCACGGATTTTTTGTTTTTTTGGTTTTTGGTCGAAATTGGTTCGAATGTAGGGTTAATTGCCGCGAAATGGGATTTTGTTTGATTCCAAGTAAATTTTCTAGTTATGTTTTTGTTTTTTAAAATTGGTTTTGAGATAAATTTTATGGGTGTCATTCAATATTAATGATTAATAAGTTTTTATTAGTGATTATTAAAATCGACGCTATCAATTAGTTTGAAGCAGCATAGTGAAATATTCCTGCCTAGTAGAATGGTTTTAAGGGCAAAGGAGAGACATTAACACGAGGCGTTCCAACTTAGTCAATATAAAGTAACGCTATAAGTAGTTCTGAGGTTGATTATAACTTGCGTGGTGATCGGTCAACATACTAGTCGAAGACGCAGTGAGTTCTGGATCCCCCAGCTAGGTTCTTCAGCCAGATCTGAATAATAAATTTAGAATTCTGGTCAAGGTCTGGGTACTTAAGAACTAGTACTTGGGTCTTTGTGTATCCAAAACATCCACGACACACAAAAAACCAATGTGAAGCTATATGTGTAAAAATATAATAAGATGTCCATAGCCATTAACTACCAGGCGGATTGCGTGTTCATTGCTACTTCTATTGAATAAAAGTTTGATCTAACTTGCTCTCAGCTATGGGCAGAGACCCTTGCCCAGCAGTGGTACCCTATAGGTGTTTAATAAGTAAACGTCAATCAGTGTAAGCCCAAATAGATGTAAGCTTCAGGTTCAACCGATACTATAAATTAGCAACAATACAATTACAATATGATCACAGATTGTACTGTACTAAGGGTGCATGCACACCGCCCACAGTAGCTGCCCACGGCCCGATCTAGCTGATCGGCCCGCCCGCCTCGCTCTGGACCCGGCGGGAGTGTGGAGACGGACTCTGTATTTCAGTTTGTTCATGACAAAAAAACGATTTAACCATCAGAAACAGCTGGGATATCTTACATTTTTAATTCCTAACATCAAATCCTTAGTCATCAAACAAAGGGGCTTCCCTCAAGAAATCTTATTAAGCTTTAGTTCTTTACATATTTGGATGAATAATCACTTTATTCGAAAACAGTAATTTTTTAGGTAATTATAAGATTTTATCCTTTGTATATTATTTTACAATTAAAAACTTGTAACCCACTGCGTGTTAGACCGGTATGATAACCGCTCCGCCATGCAGGTCTTCAAACTATTTTTTTTAAAGATAAATACTATTTCACTATTTAAAAGTACTCCGAGTGTAAAAAGCATTGAATGTTAATTTGTTGTCAATGACATACTCTTTAAAATATTCTAAATTTAGTAACTGGTACTCGACTGTAGGTTAATAATCGCTTTAAAATAATAAAAGCCGCCTCCATATTAAGCAAGTCTTAAGCGACATCGACGTAGAATAAGTAAAAGTCGGCGTAACAAATAACGGACATCCATTCAGCCATTGTATGGACATTTTAAATAACAATAATTGACCGCGTATCAGCTGATTAATACCCGCTTTGATCCCGCATTGTGCGGGTGACTTATTGTCGATTTGTTCGTAATTATGAATGGAGAGGACGCGGACCGGTTTGCTTCGACTAAGGCTGTCTAGTGTTTTGTTTGATGGTAAGACTCGAATTCTAGGTTTTTAATTTTAAACATTAGTGGAGGTCTGTATCGATTACTGGAAATATACATCTCCTAATGTCTGTCTGTCAGTGTTTTTGCCTATTGTCACTGGCCGCTAGGCCTTTCCTAGTTTTTAGCAATAATCATTGTTTCTGATAGATGTCTATGTCTAATTTTGGACAGTCGTAATTTAAGTTTTTGCTAATAGGCACCGAGCATTATATTGTTGCCGCAGTGGGTATTGATATAACTGGCACTGCTGTCCATCTTCTGGATTTTGTCCATTAGTCGCTTCTCACGAAATCCATGGAAAGAGAGGTCGCAGTTTTATACAAGACCCACACTCTATGGCACGACATAGAATGCATAAGAAGTGAAATTGGCAAATCCGCACTTAGTCAATGTCTTTAAAAGTAGATGGGAATCCAAGAGTAGACAATCCATTTTTGTTTCATTATAGGGTTAGTAATGAAACAAAAATGGGTTGGTGTATATGCTGATGATGAGTATTTTCTACAGGTATGTAGCTAAGGGTCTGTACATGAGGCTATATGAATATTTTGAATTTGGCCGGTTTCGACAGGATTACCGATTGTAGTAGAAGTAGCAGCTGTCGAAATTATATATACTTATAGTTTCGATTTGAATGGATATTATGAAACATTTAACAAGCCGAACATTTTCACCAAGCGTTTTAAGTTAGTCCTTAATCGCAACGCATCTTTTTTTTTATAATAAGGAAGTACGAAATGAGTGTCCAGTTCATCTGACGGTAAGTAGCCACTGCCTCCAAGAATACGTAGGAAAAAGAGATATTAGATACTGCCGGCAATAGACATTTGGAAACAACCCTACATAAGATGAGAGCATTACCTGAGGTTGGCCCACATGCGTTGCTCCTGAGGACTAGGTCGGAACGCTTAGGACTAGTATTACCTTAATTACTTTAAAGGGTGCGGCTTCAAACCAGAACAAAGTAGCACTGTAATTAGCCACATTCCAATTCTATTCTGGGTAGGTCTACCTATTTATGCCCATGGTCTATTAAATCTATTTTGATCACTACAGTTATACATAGAAAATGTTAACGACCCGCATGACGAAGCAGTCGCCATACCGTTCTAACACGCAGTGGGTTGGAGTTTGATCCTCGGCCAGACAGTCATAGAATGATAAATTTACGTTCTGCTCAGGGTCTGAGTGTTTGTGTATTATACTTTGTGTGTCCATGGTTCCTACTAAATAGGAGAAAATCATAGTGTGGTGCTATGTGTGTAGAAAGCGTTACATGTCCTCACAATTTGCTCACGAAAGGCCATACCCGTATTGGGCTAAATCGAAGTAACCTGATATCGAAATGCCCATATTTGGACTGGATGAAACGAGGTCTTTAAATTGGGGGTATTAATTAAGCACTTGAACCCGGCACCGTTAGTATGGGCCGGAATTTATTGCCACGAAACCATGTTTATTCCTTGCCCAAGATTGAACGATAATCTCGCGTGAAATACCGATGTCACCAAGTTACATTTCTTGATAATAAAATGCTTTGAAACAGTAGCTGTCATTTATGGATTGTGGGCTCAGACTTGCCAGTAAGGTTTCAAGATACACAGTAAATGAGTATGGAAGGCTCACTTTATGAGGCGACTGCATGAGTTCTTCTTAGACACAAATTTTCAACAAAGACGCGTTGCTTCTCTCAGATGAAGCAACATTTCTGGTTTTGACGTTAGATGAAACTGTTTTTGTATATGACATTGCTTATTTTAGTCAGGTCATCTAAGGGTAAGTGGCCACTACTGCTCGTCCACATGAACATATTTGAGCAATTTCATATAGAACAAAGGTTCTATCTACACCTAAGACAGACAATTAAGATAGTCATATGGAAGTGAACACCGGCAACGATCCGTCATATGGAGCTCCGCAACGCAAGAACTGCTCTACGCTAGGAATATCTCCCCGGTCGAAAAACACTGGTTTTAATAACTGGTACATTTACCAATTACCATCTGATGGACTGCATGCTCGTTTGCTACATAACCTCATAAATAAAAAAAACGTTTTCTTAAATATAAATATGAAATAAATATAAATGAAATATGAAGTAGCAAACGAGTAAGCAGTCTACCTGATGGTAAGTGGTTACTGCCGCCCATGGGAATTTGTAAGCAACTTCATATAGAACAGGGGTTCTACATGAAGTCCATCACAGATGCGTTGCTACTCCCGAGGACTGAGATGCCGGCAACCACTGCCTTCCACCGAAACCCAAGACTGCTTCGCGCTAGAAATAGGTGTGACGATGGTACTTCCCCGGTCGAACAAAACAAAACATCAAAATAAGTTAAAATTATAGCAAGCGTGAGTTCCCCTAAACGAAAACAGTTCGATCTTTAGCTACACCAGTTAATGCGCGATGCCTTTTTTGGAAAATATTAATGCTTTTAGGAGTTACACCGAAGTGTAAATAATTGTGTGTAATGCCTCCCTTTGAGTATAATTTTAAACGCATCTGAATCGCTAAGCGCGTTTCGGAATGTGATTTTAATTACAGCATTTGTGAACGGTGTTGTCCATTTTAATTAGTCGTCATTGGACGATTCGTCTTAGTCTTTGGGAACCACGTTTGTGAATTAAAAAGGAGCACTTAAAACTGATTCTTTTCACTGTATAGCAGAATGCAAATGTTGGAGAATAAAATGAAAATTTCGGCAAATTGAGATAAAGCCTTGCAAGTACTTGACGACGATCATCTAGTGACTAATAAATTGTTAACTAGTAACATTGGTAAAATAGTAAAACAAGAAATTAGACTGCGTAAAACAATTTTTTGTTCATAATGATATGATGTAATCTACGGCTTTACATGAGTTTTCGACGAAATAGTCAAGTAAAAGTAATTTATATATTGAATGATCCATTAATTAGCTTTCATTTGATACCCATATTGTCGTAATAGTAAAAAAAATCGACCCTCCACCTTATAATTTATAGCACATTATGTCCGTCTGCAGAAGACCGAGACGTTTCTGCTGATATGTTACATGTCACAATCCGTGAAGCCGTTTGGGCTGTAGTACGTGCCAAAGAAATGAACATACATACAAACATACATACGCTCGAAAAACTTTCCCTCCTTCTGACGCAGTTGAGTAAGAATGATATGCGTGCGTGCGTATATCATGTGCGTGTGTGTGTGCATCGGTGTGTCAGTCAATAACGCTACACTGGACCGATTTACATTAAATTTTACATGAATTAACTGGTCAGTCTATATACTGCGTAAGATTTATATATTTTTCACCATTTATAGATGGGAACTTTTAATGACGTAACTACAACCAATGTTTTCAGACTTTCATATTTCCATTTAAAATAAAAAAACGCTAAAAATATAAGACTTTTGATGGCATTTATGCCATCAAAAGCAGGGGGCATTATTTTTTTTATTTAAAGGGCATTAAATTTTTTATCCGGAAGTTTCTCATCACTTCATTTACCTCCTACTATTATCGAGTAAAACTGTTCTTGTGTTACGTAGCGAGCAAGGGTACTTCAGCTAGAATGCTAATCTATAAAAATATTATAAAGCAGTAGAGTTTGTCTGGTTGAACGCGCTAATCTCAGGAACTACTGTTTCGAATTGAATAATATTTTTTATGTTGAATAGTAAATTTATTGAGGAAGGCTTTAGGCTATATAACATCACGCTATGTTTGTTTGTTTCTTACACATTGTTCTATAATAAACGCGGGTGATACTGCGTGGCACAGCTAGTTCTAGATAAATTACAACAATCCCACTATCTTATTCAATACTCGCAATGTTTACTAGAGCTCACAATAAAACAACGAAATGAAAACTGGGCATTTTTCAAGGCAACGACTCACAAGGTCCAGAATCTATGGCCATAACTCACGGCGCGCGCGCCTTAATTTATCAGCAGTGCATAAATTTATGCGCAAGAGTTCGCACAATCGGACAACATTTAGCTTTTTATCGACTGTTTGATTTAGTGCGCGCGAACGAGCCAATCCCTCAAGTCGATATGTCGGCTCACTTGAGCGGTCTTATTCTGGAAATGCAATAAATAGTCGCTTTTGTTCGGCTAGTCGTAATGCTTTAGCGACGACCCGCGTGGCCGAGCGGTCACCATACCGGTATGACGCACAGTGGGTCCCGGGTTCGATTCCCGGCCAGACGGAAATTTGAATGATGAGTTTAGATTTCTGTTCTGGGTCTGGGTGCTTGTGTATTCGTTTTTGTATGTCCATGGCACCGCACAACATGGCATGGCACGACACAGGAGAAAATCCTAGTGTGGGGCTATGAGTGTAGGAAGCGTGTTTTTTTTTTTAACTTGTAACATATAACGAAAAGGTAATCTCTTTGCTTCAGGAAGTCGAAGTGTTAAGCGCTGCTGTCCTTTGCTTTGAAGGGTAGGTAAAGGACACCCGAGGCGGTCCCACTTTGTACTTGCGCGTAGCAACTCATCCGTGTAGAACGTCAGATTAAACTTACATTTTATTTGAGGTTGATTACAGATATTCAGGGAGATAGTACCCACTTAACCTAACATGAACTACAAGTTCATTTGTAATTTCTATATTAGTAAAAAAGCAAAATGATTTACATGTAAAGCTACGTAGATGTACGTAAGTCATAACGAAAGTGCATCTGAAACCGTATCAATAAAATCGGATCAGATGTTTTTCGGATCAGGTTTGAGATTGGTTAAAATTAATTATTACTTACATTCAAAATAAATAAATCTTATATAGCAAAATGTTATCCTTCGCCAAGAGTAAAGCTTTTGACAAAATTATAGGAAATTCACAAATCCGCAGTACATACTACATACATACGCTTTCTACACTTATAGCCCCACACTAGGATTTTCTCCTGTGTCGTGGGTGCCATGGACACACAAACACAAATACACACAAACACCCAGACCCAGAACAGAAATTTAAACTTATCATTCAAATTTCTGTCTGGCCGGGAATCGAACCCGGGACCCACTGTGCGCACGACCGGTATGAAGTCTACGCTACCTACGCTACGGCTACGCGGGTCGTCAAATATCTATACATCTATCTTTACTCTTGACTCTTGACTTATCTCTATGGCGTTTTTTGAAAGACGTTATTCCGAAATTCATACTGATCATTGACGAATACTCCTTGTCCAGTAAATATACAAATGTCTGACTTGAAATTCTGTCCAAGGTATACAATAGAAGTTCACTATAAATTCATATTAGAACATAAACTACAATTCCAGAATAAGGCCTCCCCTACATTCTCACGTAGGTGTAGCTGAAATTGTTAGAATTATGGCGCTCGCGCGCCTCGTGTCGCACGCCTGTCTGCTCGTTTGTTTGTTTGTTCACGCTCGTATTGCCAATTAATCTTGTAAACCAATGTCTATTCTTGTAACATATCGATTTCGCGTTCATAAATATATTTTGTCGTGTCATTCTCGGAGGATATTTTATGTTTTGAATTTATATGTACTTTTATGTTGCAACTGGATTGTTTAATTCTACTTATGATTACGAGAATGATATAATTAGCCTTTTCAAGATACCACCTGAAGTTACCCACAAATGCGTTGCAACACCTAAGGACTATTTTTTTTAATCTGACTGAAGTAGCAAACGAGCATGCAGTCCACCTGATGGTAAGTGGTGACTGCCGCTCATGGACATCTGTAATCAACTTCATACAGAACATGAGTTCTATCTGAAGTCAATCACAGATGCGTTGCCATCCAAGGACTATGATGGTCGCCTCATATAAAAGTGTGCCGGGAACCACACCCTTCCACCAAAACGCAAGAAATTCTTCACGTTAGAAATATCTGTAGTACTACTTAGTTGTACGTACCACTAAGGGTAGTACTTACGTCTTAAGTAGTACTTACTACTTGGCTGCCGTATGTGGACAAACTAATCTCATACTCAGCTGTAACTACAATCTACAACTGTGTTACCTGATGAGTTTTAGGTCGGTACGCCTAGGATGAGATGGCTCCCTAACCACACCCTTCACAGCAAAACACACCAGCGCTATAGGCTAAGGTTATTTGAACTACAACAACCATCTTATACTATTTAAAATGCTTTTTAGGAGCGTGCGTCTAATGCATTTATTTTTCTTAGTGGTTTATTTACTAGTTTTAATTTGATAATAACATTGATGTCTTAAAAAATTATCTGTCTTATTCAAGCAGGCACAATATTTAGCAATTATGTAGCACATCTCATATGTTAAAATCCGTCAAGTCATTTAGGATGTAGAGCGTGCCAATAAATAGACATACATGCATACATACATTTGATGACCCGCGTGACGCAGCGGTTACCATATCGGTCTAACACGCAGTGGGTTCCAGGTTCGATCCCCGGCCAAACAGACGTCTGAATGATGAATTTAGATTTTTGTTCTAGGTCTGGGTGTTTGTGTATTCCTCTTTGTGTGTGTCCATGGTGCACACGACACAGGAGAAAATCCTAGTGAGGGGCTTTGAGTGTAGAATATGTTATTTATACATACGCTACATACGCTCAAATATTACCTTCTTTCTGACATGGTCGGGTAAAATTTTCAGTACAATTACTTCCTATTACTTCATCCTACAAATAGATGACAGTATGAAGCTTGATATCGGTACAACAATTTGGCGCCAACGTCAGTTTCCTCCATCAATCCATGTCATCATTCATTTACTAGCCATTTTTGTTTCGGAGCATAGTACTGGTACACTACAGGCCAGTGTTACATTAATAACTTTACAATTTGATACTTTTAGAGAAAATAGTCTAAATTAAAAAGAACCAAAAATATATTCTACTTTGACTATATTAAAGGATGTCTTAACAGAAGCTAAGTAGTACGGATTAAAAAGTTATAAATTGGTATCGCAGGGAAAGTAAAATGAAAAGAATAAGACTAATAAATAGGATGATGGTATCAGAGTAATAGCAGAAGTGAAGTGGAACAGAGTGCCTGAAGAAAGAACAGACTGGTATAGGCTGGAGGAGGCCTTTTTTAATTGGCAAACAGTATTTATTAGAATAAGAAACAATATCAACATGTATGAAATGTTAAAATGTTTAATGTACAGCTGTACATATAGCTAAGTTGATCTCAATAAAGCCTTCTTTGTTAAGGAAAGTTTTCCCTTACAATGAAGCCTTTATTGAGATTACAAAAAAATCTTAAAGGTGTGTGAGTTTACCAACTCGACTTCGTTCAACGCGGTGGACTATGTCCTAAATTTCTCTGGAGGAAGACTTGCGCCCAGCAGTGGGACAATAATGCGTTGAAGAACATGATGATGATTACACATTTAAAGAACTGCATAATAAAATTATTCAGTCTTTGGTTTAATTTAGGTTTTAGGCGGAATTGATATATTTTATTATAAACTCACGATTTTTGGGATTTGATTTTATTTACTGATAGGTCAAATTAATACATGGATCTTGGTTACGTCGAAACTTACAATTTAGGTTAGCCACTTGTCTCACAAAAAGACCAAAATACATTAAATAATTCAAATAGGATATCAACAGAAATAGAAATAATTTTCAAATATATCACAGTGTAGACGTTATCATTATCATGTCCTAAAGTGCACGATAAGTAGATAGCCAATCAAATTGATTATCCGCTGCGTCCGCCGCCCACGCGCGTTTATACGTTTAGTGACACCTATCGGTGGATCACGACAAGAGTTATGTCCTTAAAATAACTAGAGACGTGTCCTTAAACGATAAGACCGGCCAGATTGTATATAGGATGCGAGTCTTAATTTCTGGTTCATGAGTTCGCATCCCATTTTTGGCGTACATCTTTTCCAGGATTCCGGCAGTAGGTGGATCCACACTCGATCCATCTTCTAGCGAAGGAGAAGCTAGAGGATTCTAATAATGGGAAACAAAACTACCCCTTCCTTCTAGCCTATAGTCTTCTTGTCCCGGCTGAGTGTCACGCTCACAAAAAAATAACCGAAGAAGCTATAAAAGCCAATAGGAAAACAGTAACTACACATTATCGAAAAAAAATACAGGTACTACCGCCACAAATCTTTCTAGACTTCTAGTTCTAGACTAAACTATTAACTAAAGTCTTCTGGACTAGCAAAGCATGTAACTGACTTGAAATTAAACCCCTGTTCTATATAAAATTAATTACAGATGTACTGATTAAAGATGAGCCTGTGAGGATGTATGTGTGTTTGTTTTCTTCGTGTAAAAACTATTCGGATTTCGCTGAAATTGGCACACAGATAGTTTATAACCTGATTAACACATAGGATACTTATGACCGTGATAAACATGAAATAAGCTTGAAGTTTATAGTTTATACATAAATTGGATAATTTGTCTATAAATTCGAATAATTACAGACGTGTATCTAGGATACGACTACCGAAGTCAATGTGTAATCCCGCATGCGAGGGTATTAGGGGTCTATTTCTTTCCTTCAATACTTCAGGCATCAAAGTGCTACTTTATCCAAATAAAGAACCAAATCAGCCACAAGATGGTATATGTGCGCCAGCGATCGCTGTCAATTTGACGAATTGTAACAGCCTTTTAGATATACGACTTAAGTCGTTTTAATGGCCACGATTGGAGATAAGGCACCGAAGACTTATGACCTATAATTGGCGTAGAAATGACAATTCGATATATGAATCAATACTGAAAATTTTGTTTAATAAAACGAAATTAATAATTTATAAAAATCATACTATAATTATTTGTGTTTTAAGTTCTTGAATTCATAAAGCGAATAAAAATATTCAGATCCAGGTACTTTTGTCTTGTCGAGTGTCGAATCCGAAACCTTCTGTATATCAGGAAGATTTTCTCAGCACACTACGGTCGTGGTTTAGATAATATTTATGTTATTTTGCTGTCAAAATACATACGTGTTTTAAAGAAAATATTAATCTGTGCAAAAAATATGTCTCTAAACATTCATAAAAATCATACTTTATAAAATTTTGTCTGAATATCTTTTATTTAACTTGCCTTTTAGTTCGTTTATATATAAGGGTCAATTGTCACAACTAAATTTTAAAACAGTTAAGTCTAACCGATTGGGTTGGAATTTTGCATGCACGTTTAGTTTGGATGAAAATGCAGTGACATTATTCCAATATGGTGGTCGTCTCAGGAAGTCAAACCAATAATAATTTAAGCATCTTCATGATGCAAGTATCAAATACTATAACAGAATACTACAGTTTACTGAGAAAAAATAAAAAAAAAAATGTCAAAAAAAGTTTATTTTTCTAATAACTTCCATTCTGAAGTATAAATTAAATATGTAACTAAAAAAAAATTGAATGAAAATGTATGAGGAATTTTTTTCAAATACATTTCTAATTTTGCCCATTCATAGGCTTTTCTTCAATTCAATTCAATTCTTATTGAATTATTTCGAACATGTGTCCATTCTAATTATTCGTTACTCTATGTCCAACGTCCGAAGGCAGGTGTAGCACACCGTCTATGTTAATTCTATTAGCCGGTATCGATTTTACGACGATCTTGATGCCTGTTGTGACACACTTCGGTAATGTGTCGTCGATCACACTGACGCAGGGGTTGTAAACCTACTGGTCATTAACAGCTAATAGTGCTTAATATGATAATTTAGCGAGGTCAGGGCTTGTAAGCATATTACATATTATTGATCAAATTAAAAAAAAATAGAGGAAATATTGCTTTAGTTAAAAGAATGTTATATAAATGATGCGTTCCATCTTAGTACTCTGTTGTCCATCTTGCATCAGGTGTTTAGTAGGCCTGATGACGTATACAATACTAATAGATTATTAAAAAAAACAAGCAGTATTTTAGACACTGATTAACCGTCTTGGTCCTGTAGGTACCACCGTCACACTACACTTATTCCTGTCTAATAACACTAATATAATCACTGTAAACGTGTACCTTTATAATATTGAAGTATTAATCGAGCATACAGTCCACCAGATGGCTACTGCCGCCCATGGACATTTGTAATGAACCCCTGAAAAGAGTTTTACCTGAGGTTGGCAGATGTGTTGCTACTCCTGTGAACGTAAAATGGAAAGCATAGGATAAGTATGTCACTTCGAAAACACAACAGAGCTTAACACTATTATTATTACGCAGAAATAAGTGATGTCTTTAGAGTTAAAACATAAAGGGTTCCTGAGTTTTGTTAAAAACAAAAAATATTTTAACAAAAATGTTCCTAACCCCTGCCACGCTGTTAACGGTTAATTAATTGTGTATTTCGCATTAATTATTGCGAAGCTAGTTCTGATTTCGATCGCTCGCTTCATATGTGATGTTTTCCGGAAATCGGCGAGTACCTTTATGGGATTGTCAATGTCGTTTTGTTTAAAAGATAATGTTTAAAAGATGCTTCAAGCTGTCACGTTGTTCCGGGTTTGATTTCCGGAGACGTATCTCTTGGTCCGCGGGATTGAGTGGTCATTTTAGTGGTTTGACTTGCAGGAAGTTCCCCGATCTGGCACATAAATGAATAATGATTTTGATTTGGGACCAATGATAGTCTATTGAAACTCGGCCTCCCAATCGAGGGTCCGAGGTTCGAATCCCAGCCCGTTCCACTGATTTTTCTAAAATTATGTGCGTATTAGAAATTGTCACTGCTTTATGAATAACATCGTGATGAAACCTGCATGCCTGAGTGTTCTCTAAAAGTTCTCAAAGGTGTGTGAAGTCTACCAATTCGCACTTGGCCAGCGCGTTGGAATATGGCCCAAAACTCTCTCAGTCCACGATAAGCCCCGTCCGTAGCCCTCCAGCAAAGAAACCAATCTTTAACATTATTTCTTCAAACTATTAATTAATTACTTTATATTACTATTGATAACATCACTACAATAATTCCAAGTAAATAATTAATGTGCCGACAACTTTAATCCGATGCAAAACTGGTTTTCTTAATTAATTATCATCTAAGTACTGATATATGGATCCTTTCATACTAATTAAGAATAGTAATCATAATCTATGTTAATAATTTATTTGTTACAAGACATTGAAAAGCTGTGGATAAATTTGAATTTGAATGCAAAGAATGAATATATGTACATTCGCTTACTAATAATTATAATGTGATGTAGCTAATTTAATCATGAATATTGTTTTCTTCTGGTAAAAGTTACAAACAAAACTAATGAAATACAAATAAAGAGTATGATTGCCAACTTTTGTACTTAAATAAGCTAGGTCTTCTTCATCTTGTGCCACTCCAATTATTGAAGGTTGGCAGTCAGTTCAGCAAAAGCCTTTTTATCTCTCGCGAGGCTAAACAGTTTGGCGGCACTCGCGATTCCTGTCCACTCACGGATGTTTCGGAGCCAAGATTTACGTCTCCTTCCGACTTTCCTTTACTATACTAGGATTACATATAGCCATATTTCTAAGATTTGTACATTTATCATAATTAATCAATCAATGTCTTTTCCCGTAAAATGATGAGACAATGACGATGATTATATTCGATGAGATTTTTAAGTATATCCATTAGCCCCATGTATATTTCCTATTTATTTATGAGTCTTTTCTCACAAACGACGCTTTGAATCTACTCCATATATGCCATTTAGCTTATACATAAGGTATGGTTACATGTATTCCCTATATTTAATTAGACCTACTATGAACGAATGAAATGTCTCATCACTGGTATCTAAAATCACCATTTCTTACCATCCGGGCACCTTCTCAGGCTCGTCACACATGAAGGTGTCTTCGTTGTAAACTTTGCCGGATGGACAGCTTCCCTTCTGGGGCTGCACGCCGTTTCTGCAGATGTAGAACTTCTGACAGTCCTCTGGATGGGGGAAGGTGGGGTGAGGCAGCGCCCGACCGTTGGGGCCCATCACCTCGCCATCCGGGCACGAGAAACCATCGTCAAGGACATCTGGGAAATTTATATTATATTGTACTTGCATGTGTTGACGCAAAAAAAATCATAGAGTAAACGTACCTATGTATTAAAAAGCAAAATAATAAAAAATACAATTGAATAACAAGAATTAAATAAAAATCTAATGTAATGATGAGTGAACGAAAAATTTTGAGCATGACCTAAATTTAGTAATATTCACACTCATTACCTCCATAGTCATAAAATCATCACTGGAAGAAGACTAATGGAAGTAACGGTTAAAATTGCAGTCGAGGCATTGAAGGATCAATTCCCGTGTAAACTCCTGATTTCAATGATATATCTGATGATATGCATAAAACATCAAGAGAAAAGTGCATGTAGAACATACGGGTCATACGAGGCATGAATAAGGAGGTTTATTTATAGTATGAAAATAAATTGAAATCGTCTTTTTATTAGCAAAACCGCTTAACAAATCATAAAAAATATATAAATATTTTTTGTACTTTTTTGTAATAGTCCATTACAACACCACTGTTGTGATATAATTTTGATAAGATAGTATAATAATGCCGGCAAACAAAAAAGTGTGTGTCTACTTATGTAGATGCGTTAGAAGTTATACTTCTTTGGTGCAACAAGATAAAAAAGTATTATAAATAAATAATAAATTAAAATAAAATAATAATGAAACTAAAATGTTGACTATAGCTAACTTCAGGGTGTCGGTTTTTCGTGACGGTGTGCGCGCGCATCATAAATATTTACTCTCATCATTTTCCCCTAACGCGCCAAAAAAAGAACGAATGTCCAACGAAACGCAAAAACTGTTTTACATCAGAAATAGGTGTGGCGGTAATACCTCTACTCTGAACTTGTTTAACTACACTGGTTCTACCACCTTGAAGTTTGTATTCATCCAGATTCAGCTTTGTGCCGATAGTAACAATATTTTGAACGATCAAATAACGACTCGACGATCGTACTCAACATACCCTTGGTCAACTGCTCGCAGGTGCGTTGAACAGACTCCTTCCAGTCACAGTTGGAGGTCTCCTCATCGAAGTACAGACCGGGAGGGCACGGCAGCTCGTTGGGCACGCCGTCCGAGCAGTAGTAGAACTTGTCACAGGCCTGGTTGGGAACGGTTAATCAAATCATTCAAACCAAATTAATTTACGTTCTTAATAATAGGGAGATCTATATTTTCATTCCAATTGCAAACTTTCACGCCAAATACATAAAGGTTGAGTGAAATTATATGGATTAATTAATTGATTACGTTAATTAACACGAAGTGTTAATGGATCATCATCATGGGATCTGTACTTCACGGTATCAAAAACTAAAAAGACTTTTCTTATTATTTATAAGTCCTAACATTTTGAGTTCGTAATTTAAATCATGTACGGATGAATATATAAAATTTACCTGAGGATCAGGGTGCTTGAAGTATCCGTTTTGACGCGGGCATCCTTTTGTTGGTTTTGGCTCCTCTGAAATATTAATAATGATCATGATTATAAGAAGTTATTCCAGTCTATAAAAATTGGTTTTTAAACATTTTATAAGAGTTCATGAAAACATAAATTCCTAAGTCCTATTTAATTTTGACTAATAGTAGTATTTTTTGTATGTTATTTTAAGTGTAATTAAGTATGTGTGTAAAATACATAAAACCATGTATTAAGCAAAGTATATCAGGCGGAAGCATATTTTAAAAGGAGTTTGTTAAGAATGAAAGCTAAATATAATCATGGATATTGTGACGCTTGTTAATTACGGTGATATGTTGAAATGAATAGAATTCCCAAAAAAAAAAACGGAATAAATAAATTAACTTACGCAATTCCTTCCTGTCACCGCAGTCTACGTTAGACGGGATATCACAACGTTCCTTGCCGGTGTTCTCGTCGGAGAAGACCAGGCCGTCGGGACAGAGCCTTGCTTCTGACTTGCCTATAAGAACATACGTATAATATTAATAAAAAAACGTATAATATTAATAAATCATAAAAATTAAAATACTTAAAAGAAGATTCTGTGCCGATTTTGTTTTGACCGTTTGTAACCTACCACCGTGTTATATCTATGGTTCCAAGTTTTCTTTTGTTAGAGGCTACAACGTTAGAGAACATTATATATTTCTTGCTTCGCGGACTTATGAAGAAGAAACAATTGTTATATTCCAGGCTTGCAAGCTTCTTTAACTTGTGAGGTATAAATATTGTTGTAGACATTTTTCAATTATTAAATCAATTGATACATTGTAAGATATCAACAACAAAAAACAAAATGTAGACAACTAAAACTTACGCTTATAATTTCACGGCGTATTGAATACAAATTATTATTTTCCGACGTCTTTAAGTAGATAACATATTTTTTGCGAAGTGTAAAAAAGCGTGAGGCGACCATTTAAATTTTTTAAGACTTAGATGATAGCATTTTATAAGCAATTATATAGTGTGGGAATGATAAAAAAGTATATTGGTAAAGACACAAAAATATTACACAGTTTATGCTTTTTATATCTCTGAATAGACCTGGTTATTTTGTATTCATGACTTGTAACATCTGATGCTCCTGGGTGTTTTCACGTAATTGGAACCCACATTTCTAGAATGTTAGAAATCTGGCATTAATATTCTCGTCACTGATGCTCTGCTTAAAAGTTTTCTATGGGAACTATTTAAATTACACACGCTAGAAATTCTTTTGTAGGTATTTTTAGTATAGAGAAAGTTTTTTTAACTGACCAATATTGTTTTTGGACGATCATTGTAATAGAGCCTATATATGAAAGAAATATCGTTATTTCGTCGAGCAAGCACTTCTATGTATATAACTGCTAGTAATAATAATATTTGGTAAGAAAAAAAATATTATATGAGATGTAAATTAAATGTTATCTATCTACTTGTACATTGGTGTAAACGACCTTAGTTTCGTTAGCCAAGAACAGGTCATACTGGTAAAAAGCTAATTCAACAGAATGTTAATACATAGCTTATGATGTATACACAATCAATCATCAATAAATAGAGAGGAGTAATGCAAAGTTCAACAACCTTGCTGTTGCAACCGACTTCATAAGGCTATCAACCTAACGAATACGAGGAACAAACTATAAATCCATGTGTGACAATATTGACATTAGTCATTTTGAAATTACAATCACTCAAATACCTTCCCACTAGTATTTACTTAGTAATTTATAATTAATAAAGACGTATAAGTTAATTACTTAGCTCACAATATGACATAATAAAATTACCAAAATGTGAGAGGACTTGATTGACAAAAGGTTTTATATGTCTATGTTTTGTAGGTATAGTCCTACAAACCTCAAAAATCATTTTATTGTTTTACTATTCAACAGCCGAATTGGAACTGTCGTCATTTTATTGAATCATATTCCGTATATGTTCATATTTATTCCAGTTTATTACGGATTTATATAAAATACTAAGCTGATAAATACAAATGGTTCAACTATTACGCGAGTTACCTTAACTTATTAAAATGAAGTAGCAAATAAGTACGCAGTCCACCTGATGGTAAGTGGTTACTGCCGCCCATGTACTTCTGTAAGCAACTTCATTTAGAACTGGGGTTCTTTCTGAAGTCGATCACATCTGAAGATTATGATGGTCGCCTCATAAAGAAGTAAGCCGGTGACCAGACCCTTCCATCGGAACGCAAGAATTGCGTCACGCTAGAAATATGGTGTGGTGGTGGTACCTCCCCGTTCGAACAACATTGGTTCTACCACCTGGTAAAAAATATGGAAAAATGTGCAATAATCGCTTATCGCTTATACGGCCTGTATGTAACACTTTACCAGTGCATCAATAACATCTAGTAGTAACTATATTGAACGAATTACTGTGTTAGTGCACAACGCTCATCATTTGACATTCAGTCCCATTCACCAGACATGTGCAGCGATCATATCTGCGCTTCGAAGGTTTCGATTGAAAGGAACAACATTTATTTAAGATTTGATGCTTAAAGTTAGCTAAAGTTGTAGAAGAATTCATAGGTTTCCAGAAGGTAATCGTAAATAATTAACCTTTGTATGGCATTTTACAAAAAGGCAAGAAGTGAAGAAGATTTAGCAAACATTCATAGTGTTAGTTATTAAAAATACTGCAAGATTGTATTGACAACTCTGTCACAAATTAATCAAGCTCGACCGTTCTAAGATAATAAAACACAATTGTAAATTAAGATTCTGAGAAATAAACAGTTGTGACTATTCATCAAAGTATTATTTTGAACAAGGGGTATCCGTTAATAATAATAAGTGATTATTTCATTAAGAAGTTTCTGAGTCTCCTTTTTTTGCAATTGCAAATTAATCCGCAAAAAAATTCAAGACATACATTTAATACTTAAAATTTGTCTTTTTTATTACTCGAAACAAAATAGCAATAACAAATTATTTAAAGGTCATTATTGCCCTTTTTTGTCCGTTTAATTAGATTCAATTTCATTCCAGTGAAACACTCCGGACGAGAATGTTGCACTGCGCTCTAAATGTGAAATAAAAATAATAAGAACACTGTTCTATTTTATTCTAGTATATTTACGAACGAATATCAAACTTTTTTTTTTTATGAGTGGGTTGTCGCATTATCACCCATTACTGGGCACGGGGTTCCCCTTAGAGTAAGAGAAGACTAAGTCATAGTCTACCGCATTGTGGAATTACGGATTGTAAGACTTTACACATACTTTCATATTGGTTTTCTTCATCGTATAATAATAATAACTAATTTTAATATACATACATATATTAAAAAATATATAGATGCATGTCTGGAATATAAAAATCGGTATCTCCTCCCCACTGATTCGTATTCCATGTTTTAAATTACTTGGCTAACACTTACTTATTAACTGGTGGAATACTAACGACAATACTGATCCAGCTAACTATTCCAGTGTTGGATTGAGTCACTTGTTAATGCTATGGATAATTTGATTAACCTTTTCTCGACAATCAAAAGAAGATTAACTACTAAACTTTTAACACCTAACAAACGGTGCAACGAGATTGATGTTACAATGGATTACCCAATGAGATTCGTAAAACTCATTGTAGTCTCATAGATAAGTTACGTAAATGTAATGAGTATGTGCATAAGGTGACTTTTACGCGACCTTTCAACGCACGATACTGACCTTTGCTGCATTTGTAATAAAGGTCGCACTGGTAAGGGTCCGGGTAGAAACCGCTCTTCTCCGGGCAATCGTATTCTTGTCCTGAAACTGAAAAAAATAAAATATTAACGTTATATTCTTCCATGGTTATGGATTTGAGTGGATTCAGAAGGTACAACACCGGTTGAAGTGTCGCGATTTAGGGGAGTCTTATGACCAGCAGTGGACCGCAAATGGCTGATCGATCGATGGTTATGGATATAATCAAAATATAAACTTTGTCGATGTGCAATTATATTAAAACAGGCGGTACGGGACCCCTGGAAGACGTGAAACATCGAGTCGTGCAAGTAATGTGCATAAAAGACAAGATTTCGACAGGAACTAAATAGCATAATGAAAATATCGCCAACTACGAACAGCCCTACTCTGCACTAAGTCGAACTAACACCGCTTAGTTTTGTTCAATACTTAATATTTCACGTCAATAAAGTCAAAAGATATGTTTTTTATATTTTTATAACTGCGTGCAATTACAGTTTAATATAATTTATAAGCAGTG
>DWNE01000416.1:0-29832 GCA_018249875.1 Cecropterus toxeus | reverse complement strand
ATTAAAGTACGAAGGGAGCATGCAGCTCACCTGTGACCTCAGTACGAGTTTATTTACATTGCTGTGTATTTTGCATACCTTTTCATATTCAGCCGCACATTGCAATATATGTTGCAGTGACGGTCGAAAACTTAGATAATGATTGTTTCGAAGAAATGTCATAAGGCACCCATAAGGGCATAAAAGATGAGTGGGCACAGCAATAGACAGATGTCTAGAGCAGATGCTCTAACCACAAATGGAGCCTGTATTATTAATTATTTATTACCCTGCAAGCATCCACAATTAAAACAAATCGTATGAACTGCTATACGCTACAAATATGTGCCGGTGGTACCTCTCTTTTCGCACTGTATTGGTTCTGTCTCCTTTGATGATTTTTGATGACCTTTGCGTATCGTTGAATACGGATGACTCTTTTGTACATGATTAATTCGAATTTCTATTCTTTATTAGTTTGACATTATCGCAAAACTGGTAATATTGCCATAATGTCAAACTTACTACAATATAACAAGATCACAAACCTCGTATTTTGATCTCTCGAATGCGAGGGTGAGGGCAGCTCAACTATGACGTCAGTGGGCAAGACGCCGGGGAAGTCGGCCATGGGTCGCAGCGGCGAAGCGGCCACTTGAGAAGCTCTGCCGGGGCTGGCCAGCTCCTGCCGCGCCAGCTGCGTGATGGCCGCCAGCCCCACTGCATGCAGCGGACTGCTGTTGTTATTGTTGCAGTTCCGCACCGGCTCCAAGGATGGATTTTGACCTCTGAAATGTATGAACTCATGTTATTTTGTAGACAGTTATATTAAAACCACTTATATTTTGGCATTCGAAGGTTTTTTTTGTTTATGATTGAAGCGGCAAACAAGCATGCATTTGAGGGTAAGTGGTAACTGCCGCCCATGAAAATCTATAAACAACTTCAAGAAATAACTTGGCAACTACACCCTTTCGATAAAATTCAAGAACTACTTTACGCTAAAATAGGTGTGGCGGTTATTCTAGTCTGCCAACCTCCATTTGAACTTCTCTCAATTAAAAAGGTTAATAGAATACTTCACGGTTCGATATCAGTGCAAATGTTGCTTTATCTAATTCTGCATTGTAACTGAGCGCGTTATTTTGTGTTTTTAAATGGTGTGAAAATAATATTTTAAAATACCAAGATGCACTCCACTTTAGTCCTACATTTGGAATTGATGAAGTGTCCATTGTCCATGCATTGCCTTTGCCACTTCTATACTTAACTAGTAGACCGGTGCTCACTTCGTTGGCCATTAAAAATAGAGCTTGCTTCAATATTGGCGAAAATTCATACAGTTTTAAAAGGGACAAATTGTGACACATTTTAGAGTTCTAGGTTCTAGGTACAGTAGTTTTAGCTGTACATTGATATATATGTCAGTGAGTCGGAATTGCCTTTTATATATATAGATAACAGTATAGCGGTATTGTGTTATGTCTTACCTTAATTCAAGTTTCAATTCCTTTCGTTCCGTTTTCGGCGGATTACTCTTAATTAGATTCTTATCATCGAGCAGCCTTTGGATTTCTCTCTCGAAAGGTGGGACGCAAGCGACGTCGGAGGGACTCCTTTTAGTGAACACTTCCCTGGAATCGTGGTTCAGGTGTTTCAAGTTAGTAGGGCGACTACTCGAACTTGAAAATGAATTGGTCCTCTGCGTCAGGCGCGGGACATCTTTCTTATCAGTCTGACTGCTACCGTCACGTTTAGCGGACGCTTGGAGCATGTTTATTATACTCCTCTGCAATTTCTCCTCCTCTTTATGAAAGTTGATGCTGCCGTCCAGAAGTTTATCGTCGAGGGAGGGTTTTTTCATAATCTTATGTTTTGCGTACAGATCGTTTATGATACTAGGAGTAGGTTTAGCGCCCCTGATGGGTGGATAATCGTATCCTGAATTGGGGTCACGTGGAGGGCGAGTAGGGGGTGGCCACGCGGCCCGCGGAGGAGAGGGGCTTGCGTCCGTCGTACGGGAATAACTCTCGTCCGACGAACTTAGACTAGGAGATCTAGTCAGAGAGCTTAGTTCATCCGCGGAAGAATGCACGCGGGGACTCCTTGCCAGCGGCAGGCTTTCACTCGACCGTGGCCTCGGCAACCGAGTTGGAGGCCTTCGCTTGTGTACAGCAGGCGGACGTGGCTCCTGAGGCCGGGGCCACGGAGGCACTAAGGCACGGGGAGGAGGCCACCTTGGGTTAGCCGATATTCCATGAGGCGGAGGAGGCGGCGGTGTTTCATCAGGTTCCTTATTTCGACGCCCCTTGCTACCCTTGTGGTTGTTCCCATTCTGACCGTTGGGTAACAAGGGTTCGTTTTCACCAGCAACCGATGTTTCTCTTAATGGTGGCAACCTCGACGGTTGTGCGGCTGCTCTTCTTGCGGAATTCTGTAACATGGCGAGAGGAGTTGCAACGCCGCCGTACGCTGTAGGAGGATTTTGAGGAGGACCATTCGATGAAGAATTTTGCCCGTTGCCATTCGCCGGTGCTCTATCGGTTAGAAAGTATGTCGTCATCTCGCCTTTCCCCTTAACTTTAACTTTTCCTCTACACACAAATTGATAAGGCATATCTTTCAGCACCTGGTACACTTCTTCGGTCACCTGCGTATGGTTCGGAAGTCCAGTGGAGTCCATACGAGAGGCTACGTTTACCGTGTTGCCCCAAATATCATATTGAGGTTTCCTGGCTCCGATTACTCCAGCAACGACTGGACCGACATTGATACCTAATGACAAATGTGTATATTTTAATTTATTGTATAGATTGTTTCGTTGAATGTAGGAGGTTATCATCGAAACTATTCGTCAGATTGAACAAATGGAAAAAAGGATCTACTATCCCGTAAAATAAAAATATGCTAACTCAATTTTCAAAGTCGACGAATAAATTGGCGATCAAAAAAATTTTGGAAACGATCCTTTAAGTGTACGAAATACTACTTGTATTATTATGTACAGAAAAAATGTGATTTATAGCTATAAATGCCTACAAAAATAATTGAACAAATTGAATCACTTACCAACTCGCAACATAAAGTTGTTGTAGGAGTTATCATTAATATCCTTCAATTTGTCCCTCATCGCAAATACAAACTCTACTAAGGTCGCCATAAGTTTACGGGTGCTTGGGTCATCAGACATCTTCTTGTCAGGTATCAAACCCACAGCTGCCATGTACGTGGATCCCACCGTTTTGATTTTATCTATAGCGCCGAAGCGATCCTCGCCAAGTAACTGAAATAAAGAACACGGCTAATTAATCTAGCCACGATGCGGTAATATGTATCATAAGAAAAAATATAAATTTTATGTTTGTCTCTTTTGTACCTATATAACCGTAAATAATTTTAGCAAAACTGTAAGATTTTATCGTTTTCTCTTGTTAACATATTTATAATTGTAGCATACTATTGTGCTCTACCACCACAGTGCTCTAGTACTGTATCTTTAAAATTGAACATGGTCACAACTCACACTTATCATTGAAAGTAAATATAAAGAAGTAGCAGGCTCGTCAATAAGATATTTCTAACTGGCGGATTACCAGAAATAGTCAAGTCATTGTAATGTTTGACAATTCATTTCATAGCTTGACAAACGTCTTTGAAATTCAACAGCAAAGTTTAATATAAATAATTAATTTATCGAAATTACGAATCCAAAATCTTAGTTTTATTTTTATTAACTATCGTTCTTTCTTTCTAAACCGTTAGAGGGAAACATATACAACCGTAATTTAAATCTCATATTCCGCAAAACAAGTTATAAAAAAAAATAATCACCTCATCAAAATCAGCGATGATCTCGTTGAGGAGCCGGAGACACTCCATGCCCTGGTTGTTTCCATCCAGCTCCATGTAGAACTCGTGGTAGTTGGTGATGGAGGCGAAGACCACGCCCACGCGGTGGTACGACTGGTGGTACAAATCCTGCCAACCGCGCTTCTTGAGTCAGCGAGCGAACAGTGCGAGCGAAAGCCATGCAAGTCCGGGCAATGAAAAGTGCAGCTTAATGACATGGTTATAGAGCGTGGCGTGTGCTTAATAAACTTGTAGAATTATTTAAAATCAGGAATAGAATTTGAAATCTATAAGAAACTTATCCAATTGTTGTTAAGATTAGGAAAATAATTTGAAACATATAATCAAAGTCAGTCAAACAATATTTTTGTTCACTTCAATCGCTTCATCTAAAATTTTGTGCACTTTGAAAGCGGCGAATAAGAGTGAAAGTTAGCATGATCGTACTGTATGTGAACGAATGAACAAGTGAACGAGTGATTAGTAATGAACGAACGAGAGTGCGGAATGAGTCAGTGCAGTGACTCATGCACGTGAGCACACAAAGCTAAGGCACAGTTCGTAAGCACTTATTTTAAGCAATAAGAAATTCTTTTGCGATAGCCAATGCGTCGATGTTGTAAGACCTTATTGTTTAGAATATTACCATGTTGGTTCTGAACTGATTGTCCAAGAAGTGTGTGGCCACGTGAGCGGGGAGTAAGTTGAATAATATTCTTCGATTGGAAGCCTGAAACACAAAGAAATATAAAAATAAATTGAATGTATTATGATTTATTTCCAGTGTTTCGATAAAGAATATATTTTTTTATATATGTACCTAACGAAAAGGTATATGAGCTACATGATGGAAAGTAGTCACCGACGCCTATGCACATTTGCAACACCTGAGGAATCGTAAATCCATCGGCGGCTTTAGAGGAAAACTCGTTTAGCCCCTTTCTTGAATAACTTCATGTCATAGAGCTCATTTTAAATTTCATTCTAAACAATACTACTAATAATTTTGGCTGTATCCGTCATTTTGTCTTACATCTATGAATGCGTAGTAGATTGCAGACCTTCAACTCCATCTTGATACTTGAACCTAATTAATCGCATTGAGATTTTACACCCTGATCCAAATTATGCCTTTAATAAGGACAGACGTTAACCAATAGTATCCCCCGTCTAACTTACAACTTCATTTGACGTTAACTAGCTCATTTTCTAACTTCACTCATCATTTTCATAAGGTCCAATGCTTATATCAATTATTGTTTTTGTTTAAGTGAGTGACGTTGTCCCCTACATATTATATTTCACCGCACTAAAACGCTGCGGTGGCCGTCCTCGGTGCTGCGAAGAGGACTCAGGGATTTCTAACGGGGTGCAGCTGGAGTTCTAAATACGTTGTCCGGTCTGGATCTGGCGTCTGGATCTGGCGTCTTCACGGTGAGCGGCTAGGCTCTCCACACCACACATACCACTGTCATTCCCAAGATCGCTATGCTGGTCTCTCATCCTCAATCCTAGAAGATCCCTTTTATTTGCACCGCAGGGAAGTACAACGTAGAGTTCCCACCTGCAGCGCGTCCATGTCCCGCTTCTCGTCGCGCGCCTGCGCCTGCCACAGGAAGTCGAGGCGCGCCGTCCACTCCGTCTGGCGCGCGTGCAGCAGCACGCCCAGCGCCAGCGCCAGCGCCCACGCCGCCGCCACGTACGCCGAGCCCACCGTCGCGCCCCTACACACCATACAGATATACATACCTACACACCTACTTATATACACAGTACCCGTTCGCGCTAAGTTTGCCGGACAAAGGAATGTGACTCCCCCCTCACTACGCCACTCAGACGCTCTAAAATGCGCTAAAAGTATCGAAGGCAACATAATCGCCGTAAACGCGTGAAATTATTACTTTGCTGCAACTTAATATTGCTCATTTTCGCGATATTTGTTTGTTTTACTTTCCGTATTAGAACTATGGGTAAAGAAAAGACTTTAGGAAATGATTGTCGTTATATGGAGTTAAAGATCATGACTTTTTTTTTTATTAAAATCTGTTCATTCATAATAACGTAATATATGAAAAAAGGTATTTAATTTCATTGTTTTTTTTAATAAAAATGTATCTAATCCGCAACAACAAATAAATATATATTTTTCAAACTTGTTTCTTTTTGTTGACTCTATTACATGTTTGACGTCACGTCGACAGCGGCAAACTTAGCGCGAATGAGTAGTATACATGTTTAACATCCACACACACTCATACGTATACACAACTTCAATTAACTATTCATCACTAGAGTATTGGATAACTCAATGATATATCTACGAGATCGAATTAACTAACATATAGACACACAAACATAAAGTTCGATCAATATATCTTTTTTTACTCGCCCATTATAATATTGTATGGCATACAGGGTCTGTAACTCCGTATATGTACAAAACCTGCCACATGATATAACTATTTAGTAGCTGCGAAAAAACCTTTGCTGTCCTTTTCATTTACAATTTGACCCTACATTTACCATAACCAAATTAAAATTACTAGCTCTTTATCGTGGTTCCGCCGACTTGTTCACGTTCTAATATATCATCATTAATAATTTAGTCGAAATCCGATTAGTAGTTTGTGTATAAAAGTATAACAAACATCCATCCATCCTCACGATCTTTCGCCATTACAATATTACTAAGAATTACTTACCCAGTCATCATATCATAGCAGTCGAATAAATCCCTATGGTACAGCAATATGACCGCGACGTATCCAGCCGTCATCACAGCCAACAAAATCCCTTTCACCAATATCGGAAGCCTCAGAAACACTGCTACAGCCAACATGCTTAAACAGCAGCCTAAAGTAATGTATAGAGGGACGGGACACGCGCGATGGTCGTTGCTACTCCACAGTGCAGCTGCCACGTCGCCGGTTTGAGACCTTATCTGATCCATCGTAGTAACATTCTCCGTTAGATTCCGACAGATATTCATCTCTTGGCATGTTACCTGAAACAAGAGAGTATAAATACAAATATAGTGCTGGGGATATTACACTTAATTCTAGCCACAAAACACAATTAAACTCATAAAATTTACTTTTCATTGTAAAACAATTGTGTAACTCATCTAAGCGTATGTGTATATACTCATCGGTCGTGTAAAAAAATCAAAATATCAATATTAATAAATAATTTATAACCTTATACATAATACACAAAAATATATTATTCTATCACTCATTAATACTTTTTATGCATATTTTTTGTCCCTGTTCCTCTTACCTATTCCATACATATATTGTCTGGAAAAGATCGCTGCTGAGCGATTACTTCGTACGATTTATGTACATTGTATGTTATTGTGATTTTTGTGTATGTTTATATTGTGTAATAAAGAGTTATCTATTCTACTTACAACATTAACTTGTCCCACAGCGTATCCTAGCACTATGGTAAACGTGGTGATAGCATTCCTGAGGGCAAAAGGTCTGGACACGTCGCATGGGATGAGCCGAAGCCTGGCCGCCAGGGTCAAGGCGAGGACTGCCGCAGACCACGCGAAGGCTGTCACGAAAAGGAGTAGCAGGATAGTGGTGCGAGGAAGGATCGCAGCTTGGAGCGCCCCCGCCGCGACCAGAGCCCCCAGAGCAGCGCTCAGCGACCCTGCCCAACCACCGTCCGTTGATGCACGGTACTGTGGAATATAATGGAGGTTGTTTTTTAGACGCTTGAAGTAGCAAACGAACATGCAGTTCAACTAATAGCTAGTAGTCAATGCGACCCATACATATCTGTAGATAAATTTATAGAGAAAATGGGTTCTATCTAAAGTCAATCACAAAAGGCTTTCTGTTCCTGGAAACTAAGATGGTCGCAGTACATGTAAATGATCCATTTCCGTTAACATGAGTTAAAATTATGACGACAAATATGAGGACATTTAATCAATCCATTCATTCATATTCATTTGCACGAAAAAAAAAATACATACAGTCGAACGTATAACCTCCTCCTTTTCGAAGTCGGTTAAAAAGTGCAGTTCTGTAAAAATCTTGAAATCTCAATAATTTTGTCAATGTCAATAACATTTTGTCTTTGGTACTCGCCTATGTATGGTATATAGGCGAGTTCCAATATTGTGCCTTAGTATTATGATTAGATACATATATTATAGGAATCTATGATATTGCTAATTTTATTTCTCATAAAAAAATATCCTATTCATTCATATTCATTGTATTATAGAAAACACACTTTTTACAATATAACTTAGAACAGATTTAGTTGGCAGTTAACCGTAAAAAAGGACATAGAACTTATGACGTTGGTACAGTTTCACTTGATTGTGAAAAAATTCACAGAACTTACCTGAGCCTCCTTCTCAGCGTCCTTAAAGCAAAGCGTGAGCAGGTGCACGTGCGTGGCCTTCTCGCGGTGCACGGAGCGCGCGTCGATGGCCTGCGCGAGGTACTTGTTCACGCGGTTGGTAGGCTGGTGGTACACAGACGAGTGACGCTTTTTCAGAGGCCGCTTGAACTTTTCCGTCACTTTATTCTGTGGACACATTGCGAACGTTCAACGCAACCGACTTCATTTGTATTACTTTATATCAAACTTACATAATTAGGGGTGGGCGGTTGGATAACATCAAATTATGTCGACGGGTCCTAAAGGGCAGTAAGGTCATCGGGTACACGGAGGGTCCACCATGCTGACGCCATGCTCCATCCAATGTTCGAACTGACCTTAGAAATAAAAGATCCGGACTCCAAAGCAGCATCACATCATTAGAAATGCAATTAAATTAAACAAAATATAATGAACTGAACACATTAAATCAATATTTGAAAATAATGAAAATTAAATATTATTTTAATCAATACTAGTGAATTTAACATCGACTTAAAAATATTACAAGATTATTTTACTTAATTTGAACAACAGCAAATCATATGTTTGATCATTTCTCGACTTTATAACTTATCTGTTAACTTACGTAAATTTAACCTATTAAAATAAAACTAGAAAAATATCACTAAAATAAGCACAAACCAAGAAATAACCAAGCATAGAGGAAAACGGGTGGTCATGATAACTCCATGCGTGTTAGTAGGGTGGGAGCCATGCCATGCTGTGCACGTGACTAGAGAGGGTAGCGAGTGAAACACAGTTCAGTGCATTCGACTTTATTTCTCAACAACATCTTAATAAAAATATCTTTAAGGTTTTACATTTTTCATAATTCCAAGAGAAACGGAGAGTGAATTTCGTGTGTGCAAGTTACCGGTCGTTTTACACGTTCCGTTAAGGCTACGTGCGAACGTATTCGCGAGTAGGTGTGGTCCACGGACGTAAACATCGAACATCGAGAACCTATGTGGGGGCTGACTGTCACCCGGTGTGTAGTGGTAAACAATAACATGAACAACATTTTTGTCTGCGCTTACTGTTTCATCGGGTATTTGTTGTGGAACTAATGTCCAAGGGCGGATAATCTGAAAAACAACGAGCAGACGTCTCACGTTAGTTGCTGTTTAGAGTGGCCTTCCACGCATTGTTGGAGAACAACATCGACGCAAGCGTTCCAGGGTTCACATAACAACAGTGACGGAACAAGTTTGTAAATAAAACCTCGAAGTCACCGAACTCGTAAGCAATGGGTGAAAGCCTGTACAGCAACTAGTGTAGTGTAGTATTTAAGACGTCGAAGTAGTGCTCTAGGTGGAAAGGAACACTTAGGCTCATGTGCAACATAAACGGAAAACTATGGACCGTATAGTGTACAGAGAGATTAACATCGAAAATGATTTATGCGTACCAATCTGGATATTCCCCACGTTAACCTAGTGCAAGTCAAGGCATCGGGCAAACCTTAATTTAGAAGAAGCAGCACAGATTAAGTATAAAAATCACCACTCAAAACCAATCTAACTACTAGATATAAGCGAGGTTATCGTCGGCCGCATTGCAGTATGAAACGCATTGGGTTTGAAATATAACAATGCGTTCCATTCGAAATTTCGAAGCGAAAATCAAAAACCGCAAGGGATATAGCAATGTGGATGCCTTTTTTATTTGCTGGGTTTAACTGATCGTTGATTTTGTAGTGTTGGCTTGAACATACACACATTATGAATTGTACTGGACAATGTTCCGTTGAAAAGTAATGTGTGTATGTTCCATGCAGTGTAGCGTCAAACTTATTTAGCTGTGCTTTTGTCATATCTCACTCATTCAATAAATTCATTAAACTCAACTTTATTGCACGTTGAAGCAAATTGCGAGATAATTGTGTAATTGAATTGAATTAAGATTATAATTATAACAGATTTCTTATACTTTCATACACTTCCAGTTTATTCGCTTGCGAAATGTTGCATCTTTTTAGCAAATTATAGTCTAATCAGTCATTGAACCATAGCAATTTCTAACTTCTAGTTTTGTAACAAAATTCTGTTTACAATATATCATGTCTACCTCTGCTTATATATGTAATGTGAAATAATATTTCAATGGAAGTTAAATTATATGTGCACAGTGCCACACGTGTTCACGCCTAAAATACACACACTAAGTAATAATTCATTTTACATAACAGTATGTTTCGACACAAATGTTCCACGGACTATTTTACGTACACGTGTTGCCTTACTAAGTAACAATTAACTTCATACACATTATTAATGCTTGAACAAAAAAAACTCCTTTCACAATTGTTTTATCTACGCAAAAAAAAATAAAAGTAATCTCAACTATTTCTTTAAACAACGAATGTGTGCCTAATGTAGATGTCGCATTTGCTCAAACGTGCAGATCAAACACAGGTAAACGTTCGTAAGTGCCTATTCATATGTACAACCACATCACAACGGACTGCGTAGGCAGACGTAAAATTGTTTGAAAAAGCCATAGTTATTGCACGGACTATATTTTGCTGAACAAATCAAGTATGGCTGATACTGACCACAACGCAACTACAAGCGACACATATCGCTCAACCTCGATGCAATAAAACTAGGAATAGCCAAAATTACACGAATCATATATAGTTTAATTATTGTTTTATCAATCAGAATAATATTTAATATGATACTCTAGCTAAAATAAATAATATAATATTATGCAGAAAGTAATCTCGAAATGATTTTTTTTTTAAAAGAAGAGCTTAAAAGTCCGTTTCCGTAAAATTACAAAATGTTCTTTGTTACACTGAGGGTGCGATTTTTTTGAAGCATTGTTATGGTGTAAGGTATGATAGCTATTCACACATAACTATAGATCACCGATAAATTGACGCTTCCATGTGTTGTGGTTGTCGTATCTGAACAGACACTGAAGATAGTGATGTGTCAACTCGGTTTACTAACTCCAGTGACTCGAGTTGAGCTTAGCTCGTGTTCATGAGATGAGTTTTCTCCAACTTTAGTTTGATTATACCCGATTTTATTATTGTCACGAAACTGAGACATGAAATTGGTAAAAACAAAACAATCTATTAACTCAGTTTCATCCAGTTAACTCCTAAATAAACTGGAGTCCAATTCGAGTCACGTGACTTCCAACTCGAGTCGTATCACCGAGTGGACACATCGCTAAAGGCGAGATCCGTGGGCGTGACCGTTGCGTGTGTGCGCAGTGCGTGGTGCTGCATAACCGCGTCGAAGGTGTGTTGGTGCGGGGCGGCGGGGGGGCCGGGGGTGTCGGGGGGGAGCGCCGCGCTCACGTCGTCCGCGCGCAGCGCCGCCAGCCGCAGCGCGTCGGCCGAGCCCGGCTCCGCGTGCAGCGCGCGCCGCAGGTCCAGCACCTGCCAACACCAGGCTAGTGGGTCGCGGCGGCACCCGCGTGGACGTGGACGAGCTGGCGCCCGCGACACACACCTAACTCTATCATTTCTGTTTCTTTATACTACCCTGACTTTCATTTGTTTCTATCGATTATAACATACTCAATTCCCTCCCATTCCTTAAGAATTAACGCCACGTAACGTTTACATTTCTCCTTATTACCCTGATCTTCATTTGTTTCTATCTATTATATCTCCCATTCTTTAACAAGTAAAGCCATTTATTTTATTACTATATATTATTATATTTTTCAGTCTGATTTATGTGGATTGAAGCAGTTGTTCTTGATTCTTCTATTTTATTTTTCAGATTCAGATAATGTATGTAATTTTGTGAATTGAATAAAACTTAATACCCCATGAATATAATGTAAGACTTGCACTTATTTTCATAAATCCATATGTATTTATACAAATACAATGTAATTTAATGATAATTTATCTCTCGTATAATATGAAACTTCACGTACGGGACTAAGGTTAGTGCATAAACAATACAACAAAAATACTAGCCCAAAATCCTTTGTTGATATCGGAAACAAAGCTCCTAAATACATCGAAAAAGTTTCTGGGTACTATTATTTAACAACATTTATACGCTTGTTCCAGTGACCACACATTACATACTCAAGTGGCATTAGCTCCATAGAAAGCAAGCTTCAAGCAGTTACTGTGAACACTGTCTCGAAATAAAATCTTTATTAAATATCGTCTTTATACGTTGACGTGAAGTATATATTAGTAGCTACTTTCCATAAATATATTACAGTCTCGTCAAATCTACGATGTTAATCATATACCTAAAAATAATCTGAATAATTCAAAATATATTAACGATAAAATAAGATATATAATGTAAAAAATATCATTGAATTACTTATATATCATCATAAGAAGATAAAGAAAAGAAAACTTACCTTAAGAATAGAAGCGATCTTCGAAACAAGAATTTTCACTCAAATGAAACATTCTGAAGGAAAGGAAAAGCCGTGGACAACGAGCTCGTACTGTCTGGCCGTGTCCAGTAAGTCCAAAAGTAAAGTGAGATATGCCTTAATAAACGTCAAGGTGCAAAGATATAAAACAAAATTTGTTTCGTCCAATATTGTCACCTGTCACCGATGAGACGATGGAATGCGACTGACAATGATTACGTGATTGATATGTTTATATGCATAAGACATAATTCATTTGATATATATTAATTAAAATGTGATTGATACTACCGTCATCCTTAAATACTCAAGAAGTAAATATTGCTATGTAATATAGAATATTGCTATTGCAAGCGGCAATTCGTACGGTCTACCGTTAATGATAACATCTGAAGATTACACATTAAATATTATTATATGCTATATATTTATTAGATTATATATTAGACTTTACTTAATTAATATGTCATCGGATTCAATATCAAGACAGTATCTGGCTTTCATAATCCATCCATTATATAGTAACACGAATCTTTACGAGATAGACCAGAAGAGGATCTGAATGATTCTTTGAAAAAAGAAATTCAAATCTGTCAATTTGAGATTCCACGAAGAAAGTGGCGCCATCAACTTTCATAAAAATCCGTGCAACACTACAAAATGGCCTCAGCGGAATAATTACTATAATAATAATCAATCACATAACATTGTTACCGCATTCGTCTCAGGTCAACCGTCAACGCGCTGTGGTAGACGTACCTTCCTCGCAGCATTGGCCTTGAGCTCCTGCGGGGAGGCGGCCATGTTGGAGAAGGGGACGTCCACGTTAAACTTGATTGAGTGGAGCAGCTGCACCACGACGTTGGAGACGTTCTTGAAGGAAAGCTTCCGTCGAGACCCCGTCCCGAGACCCACGCCCGCTGTTATACACATCTGGAACATTTGAATTCACGCCACAAGCTTACAAGGTAGGCTCATCACTTTTTTGCATCACCTAATTCTGGCTATAGCAGTCTGAGAAGCAAAAAAAATCAATAATACTTTTTTAAATTCGGTGCGTTGTAAAAATGCTTACAATTTTACGTACGTTAATAAATTGTTCCCTACGTTTGATCTTCGTATCAAATCCAAAGAAAAAGATAATAATGCTCTATATAAACCTGTTCAATTTTCCATTTGGTTACTTTAATCAAAATCAGTCTTATCGTTTTATAAACTCATAAAACGCTATCATTTGAACCAGCACGCGAGCTTAAAAATGGTACTCATCATGGACTGTTACCTTATATCATAACTTAAACCAACCTTTCTTCGCCTAGGCGGCGGGATAATAAAGTAGGTCTGGATCGAGTGGTCCCGCAGATACGCGTTGCGGCTGGCCCCGTGGCCCGGCTCCACCTCGTAGGCACCACCGAGGCACTCCAACGTCGCTTGCGTTATATGCACACGTCTGCAATTATACGTCAAAAAATAAGGACGTAAAGACAAAACATAAAAACAAAATGGTCGCAAGTATTTATTTATAAGAATGAAATAGCAAACGAGTATGTAGTTCACTTGATGGTAAGTACTATCGCGCATGGACACCTTTAAGCAACTTCATATAGAACAGGGGTTTTATCTGGTGTTAATCACATGCGTTACGTGTCCTGATAACTAAGATACTCGCCTCATATGACAGTGAACCGGCAATCATACCCTTCCACCGAAGCGTACTAACAACCTCTCTAGAAACACGTGTGGCGGGTTGAACCAGGTGGAAACATCCCAGGTTGAACCAGGTACAACCGCCACACCTATTTCGAGCGGGAGGCAGTTCTTGCGCTTCGGTGAAACAGTGTGGATCTCTTGTCCTTGGGAGTAGCAACGCGTCTATGATTGACTTCAGATAGAACCTCTGTTCGATATGTAGTTCCTCAAAGATGTCCATAGCCGGCAGTAATCACTTGTCATCAGGAGTACTGCACGCTCGTTTGCTTCTTTAATCTGAAAAAAAAACTATCTTTAAAAGGCTAACGGCATATAATTACGTTTGAAACTTAAAGCGAACAAGATCCCTTATAAATGTTGAAGACGTTAACAACATACTTAAGGCGCTCCAAATAACTAATACTCTTGTGATCAAAGGAGTGACCAGGTGGATTAATGTGAGGCCGGCGGAGGGTGAGGAGGGTAAGAGTGCAAGTATCTCGTAAAATCAATGAAAACCTCTGCAGTATGAAGATTAAGAAGTTGAAGGTCAATTTTTTATTATATCATGGCATTCTAAATTCTAAAGGTCCACTCCAAGATTTATGAGAATCGAGTTGAAGCTAAGTTACGATTTTAATATTCTTACGAAGAAACCTAACGATTTTTCTGAAATAAATAGCCTAAGTTACTCCTTAAACTATCAGCTATCTAATAGTGATAGTCCCGTCAAAATCAGTCCAGACGTTTCAGAGATTACCCAAAACGAACAGACAGTCAAAAAAATTTGTAATTTATGTTTTGTTATCAGTATCATATATACTCGTATTTCCATATGCATTTTGTTAAAAGCTGTTATTTTAATATTACAAACAGACACTTTAATATTATTCATATAATATGTAGGTATAGATGTCAGAGTTCGCATGTGTTATGTTTATTGTTTAGTTGTGTAATAATAAAGTTGTATTTGATGTTGTATCCGATTGAAGTAGCAAACTAGCATGCAGTCCATCTGATGGTAAGTGATGGGGTTCTATCTGAAGTCGATCACAGAGGCATTGCTACTCCCAAGGACAGAGATGGTCGCCTCATTTATTAGTGAGCCGGCAACCACATCCTTTCAACGAAACGTGAAAACTGCTACACGCTTGAAATAGGTGTACATCCCCGGTCGAATTTCACTGGTTCTACCACCTGCTAAAAATGTTGCTCCAAAATAAGTTCGTTCGAAAGTAATAGAAGTCTTTCTTAATTTGATCCCAACGTCCAATAATTTGAATGATTTACTTACCCGGGTTCACCACCAGCCTCCATATTGTTGGCGAGCGTGACGTCGTTGGACCACACATCGTACTGCCACTTCCTCAAGCCCAGCACTCCACAAAGGACCCTTCCCGTGTGGATACCCACTCGCATGTTCAGTTGCACGTCAGTAGCTTCTACCACAGATCTAGAACAAATAAATATATTATTTTTATTACGGTTAAAATACCGTGGACATCTGTAACCAACTCCTTATAGAACTAAGGGCGATCAAAGATGCCTTACCACTCCTAAGGATTGTAATTCTTGACTTATGCTATATAAGTCAAGAATTACAGTCAGAATTACAGAAGTCAGCCTGGCTTTATATATTTCTCCAAAACGCGAAAGACGTTTTTTGTAGAAATAAATCTTGAGTACCTATCTTCTCTTCGGCTTGTAATTGTGAAAATAAATATTATCTTTTAATCCAAAAATGTTATATTCTAAATAACGAATAATAAATAAATAATTTGAGTAAAGTAATTAATTAATAACATATTGAATTAATTAAACAATTGGAAATTTTATTTTTTTCTTTATAGTGGGATTATTTGTTCCAATATCAATTAAATTTATATGGTTACCTCGAAAATCATTGTATGAACTTATTTGGAAACCACACAGGATAATAATTTATTACAAAAACACATACATTTTCATGTACTCAAATTGAATAAACAATTAATTGGCCAAATTAAATTGGCACAAAATCGCGAACAATAACAAAGGCTGGTGGTGAAAATTACCATTTCAAATACAGATGTTATAAAGTATAACGATAATGCAATAAATAAACATATTCAAATGTGTGATATATACAAAAAAATAAAGCACAACTTGTATTTATAATACGTATCATTGTATTCATTGTCAAGTATAATTGTATTTATATACTCTAATAATATAGTGCAATAGACTTTTTACCCGACTGCGTCAGAAGGAGAGTAATTTTTTTGAGCGTGTGTAGGTATATATGTATGTTTGTTTGTAAGTATGTCCTATTCTTTGGCACTCACTATAGCCCAAACGACTTGACGGATTATGACAAATTAGAATCGTCTCAGTTTGCAGAGTGACATAGACTATATAATTTTTAAAAATGGCGCCGAGAAATAGAGGAAAATGGGGGAAGGGACGATTTTTTTTACTGTTACGAGAATATGGGTATCAAATGAAAGCTCGTAAATAGACCTATCTAATCTAATAATATATATAGTGTAATAATTTTACTTGACTATTTTGACAAAAACTCATATGGGCATTAAATAAAATATACATATATCATTATGAACAAAAATTTCGTTTTAACCAGTCGGTTTTTTGTTTTTATGTTTTTAACGATGTTACTAGTTGTACAAAAAATTCCTGCAAGCTAAAGCAGATTACGAGAATGTTGTCACGGAAACCTATTAGAAACTAAATCAGAAAACGTGGACAAGTAATAAAAAGAAACTTTCAACTTCCCCCATAAAACAAACAGTACGGGCCAGAAGTCAATGATTAACGAATGTTTTTAGTGGAGATAGACTGTATACAAGAGTGTCATGAGATCCAGGAGGATGCCAAGAATTCTGTAATAGCACGTGGTGAATATATGGATATGGAAAAGAATAGTTGTAAAATATATAGTGAAAAAAAAACAAGATGAAAAACATAGATGAGTTCTGTTACGCCCTAATAGCACGTGGTGAATATATGAATATGGAAAATAATAGTTGTATAATATATAGTGAAAAAAAAAACTACGAGAAAATAGATGAATACTGTTACGCCCTAATAGCACGTGGTGAATATATGAATATGGAAAATAATAGTTGTATAACATATAGTGAAAAAAAAACCATGAGAAGATAGATGATAGTTCTGTTATTTTAAAAATAATGACAACAATTTATGATTATGAGTCAGATTCGCGCTCGAGGGATTCCGTACAATTATCTATAAAAAAATTCAACTGTCTAGCTATCACGGTTTTTGAGATACAGTCTGGTGACAGACGGACAGACGGAAAGCGGAGTCTTAATAATAGGATTCCGTTATGACCCTTTTGTTACGGAACCCTAGAAACAATCAGGAAATGTTACATTCTCTTTTAATACCTATGGCAAGATAAACAAGTGTTTATAGTAATAAATAAAAGAAAAACTCTCGTGTTTAAATGATACACTGCGAAGCGAGAACAAACATAAATCGGTAGTGAGCTTTAAATTTAGTCTTTCCATTAGATACCGAGAATGTGGCAAGGTAAAAGCGTTTAAAAGTGCGAACACAAAATATATAAAGGAAACGGTAAGAAAAATAAGCCGTGATAAACACACGTCTAGTATATTTATTTAAGGCGTAAATCACTGCGTTCCGACGATTCTCAGCTATTGAGTTGATAAAACAACCAGAAGATTAATGGGTAGCGCAACTTGGCATCAGCAAACCATTCTCTCCAATTGAAATGCAAAATTGAAACGTTATAAAATTGTTTGGTTTAAGCGCTTCAAATAGAAACTTGTCATGAAGATACTTACACGGAATTTACAAGCACGTATAATCTTACTGAGCAGTGATAGCCTAATGGTTGAAACTCGGCCTCTCAATCGAGGGTCCGAGGTTCGAATCCCAGGCCACTGATTTTTCTAAAATTATGTGCGTATTAGAATTTAATTATCACTACTTTACGGCGAAGGAAAACATCGTGAGGAAACCTGCACATCTGAGTGTTCTCTGAAAAAAAAGAGTTCTTAAAGGTGTGTGAAGTCTACCAATTCGCGCTTCAGCAGCGCGGTGGGCTATGGTTTAAAAAAATAAATTTAAATTGGTCTATTTACGTAAAAAGTAAAGCAATTGAAAATACGGTGTTAAGTAATACCTAGTCAATAAACAAAAAATAGAAATAGCTCGTGTTGCAACTTAATCAGATTGTCCTTATGTTAATTAAATTAATTTGCATTTAATTAAATACATTCTCACTAACGAACCGAATGGAGTTGCGGAGAGCACACGTACATGAATATACTTGTAGGTAGTTTAGAAGTACCATAATTCATTCTGAACAACAGAAAGCGCAACTAGAGCATGGATTCTAAACCAGTGCGGTGATTTATTAGCAGTAGTAACTGCAAGAATACGGTTCAAAATTTATTTTTGTGTTACGATGTGGCTCTCAACCACATTCTCAAGAGTAACACTCAGCTAAACTATGTTTATAATATGGAAGTAACTAATGAGTATATAGTTATAATGAGTATGAGTATATACCTGATGGTAAGTAGTAAGTGCCGCCCATAGACCTCTATAACCCCACCCTAGATAGTTGTGGGTTATGGAGGTCTATGGGCATACTCCATCGTTTTTTCTTTAGGAAAACTCTTTAAATATAGGACTTAACAGAGCTAACACTGGTGTTAGGTGCCTAGTGATGGGCCTCTAGCAACAAATCACCTAAGGAACCACCAAGAAACATAACTAACCATCACGAGTGTATGTGTAGGCAATACGTCCTATGCCTCACAGAAGTAATTCATACATTAAAATATAGTTGACCCTCACTGTACCTCAAACATAAATTTGTAATGAAAATCGAAGAATTCGATTCGAAATAACGCCGACGCGTCTATCAACATCCAACAATAAATAAACTGGCCAAGTGCGAGTCGAACTCGCAGGCGAAGGGTTCCGTAGCATTATCATTCCCAAATATTAACGAGAAAATATAGCTGTGTTGTAAAAATAATAAATATAGTCAAACAGTTTTCTAACTACCAACATAAGTTTGTTATTCATAGTGTTTGTATCAATAACAAAGTTATGTTATGCGGTTTTTGCAAAAGTGCTATATCTCAAAAACTGACAACTGTATCTTGTTCGAACTAATCGTCGAAAGTTTTCCTTGACATCTACAACATATGTTTTATCCAGATTTTTCACTCAAAGGGCTTAGCTCTCAAACGATCGAATTTGGTAAAAAATGGTTCTAAAAACCTCAATGCCATTTTTGAAGACCTTTCTATAGACACCCCACACAAGTAGGTAAGATGAAAAAAAAAAATTGAGTTCCCGTTCCATGTATGGAAAGTCCCCACACCCCCCCACATTATAAATTTTTTATATTTTTTATTTTTGTACACAATTCGGAAAGCAGTTATCGGAATACATTTACGTAACAAGTTTCAACTTTGTAGTCTTAATAGTTTCCGAGTAAAATGGCTGTGCCATACGGACAGACGGACGGACAGACAGACATGAAAGATCTATAAGGGTTCCGATTTTTGCCATTGGGCTACGGAACCCTAATAAAACAAAATCCAGCAGGGAAATAGAAAGCTTGAAAAACGTAGTCATAAGGAACTGTGTACAAATGATGACATATGGACAGACGCCATTACGGTGAGAGTAATCCATTTGCATGTCGCGCTTGCGTAACATTTGCATGGTTTAAGTACATGGGTTTGTACTTTACCGAGTGCGCTCCCTATTTATTCTACCCCTTTCATATTAAGGAGCGACGCAGACGTCTACCTGATCGTGAATGATCTGTCGTTCACTAACTAACCCTATATTAGGTAGACAGCTGATTTGCCGATAGAGATTTTACAAAATCCTTGTAACCAAAATGCAACTGCCGCTATAAAAAAGTACAGATTTTAAAGTTGTTAGAATCTTTGTGGATCGTCCTCGAAAGCACCACCGCCACACCTGTTTCTGGCTAATAACAGTGGTATTAGCTACCGTATTTTTATCTGAAGGGTGTTATAAGACAGACATACCTACTTATCCGAGGCTTTTCAGCTTAATTCTTAAAAAAGGTGGCAGCGAATTATTCATCGACCTCTCTCGTCTCTCGTCTTATCTGGGGTAGTTGAAATATATCCATGAGCAGCAATGGCCAATTATCATAAAAACCCTGCATGCATATGCAATAGTTTGATGATAATATATATATGTTTTTCTTTATTTTTTTTATATAAACGAAGTTGCAAACGAGCAAGCAGCCCACCTGATGGTAAGTGGTTACTGCTGCCCATGGACATTTGTAAGGAAGGTAGAACAGGCGTTCTATATGAAGTCTATCACAGATGCGTTGCTACTCCTGAGGACTGAGATGGTCGCCTCATAAAAAAATGAGCCGGCAACCACACCCTTCCACCGAAACGCAAGAACTGCTTCACTCTAGAAATAGGTGTAGCGGTGGTACTTTTCCGGTCGAACTACATTGGTTCTACCACCTGGCCGATATATAGTCATAGATATAGATATATATGGTCATAGACACATAAAACAAGTAAAAATAAGCAATCTAAGACAAAGGTAAGCTGCTGAAATGGACAACTTTTAATCTCTTCTAAAACAAGTTATACATATAACTTAATAAATTGTAACACGTGTACGCGTATGTTCTCATAAGATTGATATCGTGACTACAATGAATAGCGGTATTGTGAAGTAAACGAAAATTAACGACATTACTACAATCGCTCACTAATCCAATCACGTTGATTAATGGCACGATTTTTTTCCTCTGCCATTACTTACATTTCTATTTCATTTTATTTTCGAGAGAAAAATATCTAGAAAAAAGAAATAAAGCCATCAATTTCTTTTCGGCAAATTATGTGTTAAAACAATTCGTTCCGTTAATTTACAAATGTATGTCGGACCATTCAATATTCATTTCTCGTTTTCTTACAATTCACACGAAGTAATATTTAAACCAAATTAATACATTTAAACAAAAAACTTGTAAATTTAATTAAGGTAGCAACATTGTTAAAAACAGTACAACAAAAAACCCGACAGCGTTTTTTTTTTTCTAAAATGATGTGCGTATTAGAATTTAATTATCACTGATTTACGGTAGGAAAACATCGTGAGGAAACCTGTACATCTGAGAGTTGTCTAGAAAAAAAAAGAGTTCTTAAAGGTGTGTGAATTCCACCAATTCGCACTTGGCCAGCGCGGTGGACTATGGCCTAAAGTCGCTCATTCTAAGAGAAGACCCGTGTCCAGCAGTGCGATAACAATGGTGGATGACATAGGTATCTAATTTAACGCTTTATGTGAGTTTTCGTTAAAATGGTCAAGTAAGATTACTATTATATATATATTTTTAGAATAGTCTATTTACTAGCTTTCATTTGATACCCATATTATCGCGATAGTAAAAAAAATCGCCCCTCTCCCCTCTTTTTCCCCTATATTCAAGCGCCATTTTAAAAAGTATATAGTGTATGTCACTCTGCAAACTGCTCGATTCTAATCATACGTCTTAATCCGTCAAGCCGTTTGGGCTGTAGCGCGTGCTAAAGAAATGGACATACATACAAACAAACATACATACATACGCTCGAAAGTCAGTCGCAGTCTGTTTTTACGTTGCATAAAAGTGACCTACGCGAATATAACACTAACTCGTTACAATCCTAATGCTGTATTGTTCTCGAAATCAACATTGATGTGATTTACATAACAATAAACAGATTCGGTACACTACAGAGCAACAACAATACAGGAAATCGTGCCGGCAAGCTGTCGTCCGCAAACTGTAACCGCAACATAAGACATATGTCTAGATGTATAAACATATGAGCAAATTGCAAAGCACAAAAAACACATTTTTAACACACATGTAGTAACACAATTTTATTTTCAATATCAAAAATGTTTTGCAAGGTGGTAGAATGTGTTTCGACCTGATCGGACCACCGCCACCGAAGTTCTTGCGTTTCGGTAGAAGGGTGTGGATGCTGCCTCACATTCACATGAGGCGATCATTTTAATCCGCGAGACTAGCAACGCAAGTATTATTGCTTTCGCTTGAAAGTTTTATATAACGTTGCTTACAAATGTCCATGGACAATTAGGTACACGGCATGCTCGTTCGCTAAAATGTTAAACATTACAGAAATACATTAGAATAAATAACTAACCATTTCGTCGATTCTTCCATAAACGAGACAATATTATTTGAAGAAATGGGGACTTGTTATTCCCAATCTCTGACATTATTGTCATATTATTGACAATGAGAGCGAGGGGAGGCAGTATCTCGCGTGTTCCAGCACGAGAATTCGTGCCTTGTTATTATTAACGGCTTCGTAGGCATTATCAACTTTGCGAGCGGAATTTACTTCGCAAATGTCTACAGTATGACTGGTTTGTGGGAAATTTTGCAGGTTAAATAAACGCTCCTGTATCTAATTAATTTGGATATGAAATGAGATTCAAAATAATGAATGTACTTTAGCATTTCCATATTAATAACACAAGCCCCGAAGTAATATACAATTCTAAAATCGTATAACATGATTCTTAAGTAGATGGTAATGTAATGAAACGTAAAATTCAAGCAGAAAGTAATGCGAACGGATATATATTTATCTTTAACCCACCCTATTTAACCGTTATCAAGTAAGTGGATAATCAGCTTACGTACGTTGCATCCTCTTGACTCTCTAGAGAAAACGTTTATCTAATGTCATTAACTTTGAATATCGGTCCAATTCCGGTGGGAAAGGCCCAGTACAAAAGACCCAGCAGAACGTTTTCAATGCTGACCCGTTAACCGAGTTAGCTTGCATATTCATACCAACATTATTCTTCATTGCCACGGGAATTAATCAAATGACATATTAATTTCCTATTTTTTACTTATATAAATTGAAGTACAAAATGTGGATTGCTTCCATGGAAATGAGATAGCAACTGTGAATTACTTTACCCAAAATAAAATTGAAATATTTACAAGGTCTTAAAATGACTGATGTATGTGCAAATCATTTATACGAGAATATAGCAGGAAGAAATTCCCCCTATACCTACGGCAAAAATGAGTGTTATATAAAAGATGAATATGAATACAAGGAAAGTTAATAATAAGTTGACACATGCTTACTTAAGTATGGACGGCATGGAAACAACGCCAATTTTTGCGGTTTGCTACTGAGAAGCCATATAGTCTTGTATTTTTTATTCTTCACAAGAGGGTCCAGCATGAATGTCAGAATTTTGCTTTTCTTCTTGTATATCTTACAAGCTTTTAACCCCTAATTAACTCCTTAGGGGTTCAATTTTATAAATCCTTTCTTATCGCTCACCTACGTCATAAAAGGAACCCTTTACTAAATTTCAAGGTTCTAGGATACAGTAGTTTCGGCTGTGCGTGAATATAAGTCAGCTAATCGGAATTGCCTTTTATATCTATAGAAGATGACATTTAAAATCAAAATAACATAGATCTGTGGGGGAAATTCTAATCGTTGTATTGTATCCAATTGCGGCGGTATTACGTATGGTGGTATATAATCAACCAATTGATATCAACACCCCTTCAGAGAAACAATAAAACTTTACAAAAATGTATTGTGATTATTTTTATGTAAATTAAAAAAATGCGCGGTTCTTTTAAATCAATCAATCAATTTTAATATAATAATTAAAAGTGACAACTATTCAAATAAATAATAATATTTTAATATGAAATGAAATGTTTTATTATTAATACTATTTGTATAGAACTATAGGTTTTAGGACACTTGTAAATTGTAAAATACAATTGTTATACTCGTAATTTATTATTACCATACACTTTCCATACTAGTATTAATTCAAAACAAATATCTTCTTTGAACATTTAGAACCCATTAGGGTTGTTAAGTTTAAACTATGCTAAGCAAAAAAATGGTCATAATTGTTATGTCTGCTTCGGTTTCATAATTTTACGCAGTGGTCATACAAATATCACAAGTACAATTCATGCGATAGCGTAGGTAGACTACAGCGAAGTCGACTTGTACGTCCAATTGTGGTCTATTAATCCCTCAGTTAGTTCAAGATGTACCTACGTTAACTACCCCAGTTGTGGGACTTCATTAATACGACTTTAAGCAAATAAGCTTCACGTGAAACCATGTATTCCTGTAGGAACCGTTTCAGTTAGGTACAAATGTAGTTAAACTCCAGTTTGGTTTGTTGTTCGTTCGTATCCAACGTGTGTACACTTTTAACCATGTTAATAACGTAGCTATATACCTACAATAGACTGACTAATTATTTCATACCAATTATACAGTAAAAAAATAGTACACCTATATTTTACACTTGTTCATGTGTTAGAAACTATAGGATATCAATCTATAGTATAGATAGATATCCTATAGTTTCTAACATATATTTTGCATTAAAGTAAATTTCAGTGAATTGAAATGAAAATGTTTTTTTGATTTAGATTAATAAAAATATTAGATTCCAAAAAACACAATCAAATTAAGAAACTCCTCCTCTTTTTGAAGTCGGTTAAAACATTAATAAGATGTTCATCATCAATATGACATCGGATGAAACCAAGCGAGTATAAACGTTCGCTCATGAAATAATTCAAACTTAATTACTACCTACAGTACTAGACTTTAGCAATATATATTAGTTCAATTATAATACTCCAGATAATCTCTATTTTAGCTACACATAAAGTGAACATCTGCATATGAAGCAATCGGCTGCCAATTATAATTTTAATGATAATAATTCAATTAGGTACACGATTTGGCTACGAGTATTTAGGTGCTCATCGTAATATTTTTATAACTACCGATCACTGAATTCGCGCATGAATTATTACATGATTCTTTCGCTTACTGGTGGATAAATAAACCGAGGGGTGGTTTTCGATACTTAACACACGTCACTATCGACTAACAACCCTTAAACGGGAATCAGGTCGCCGGTCACGAAGCGCGCTTCGATTCTGACATCACTAGCGATAGCACCACACCATTTTAATATGTTACGGGTACTCACGAAATGCGGTTTTTTTGCCAAAAAAGGCAATAATGGCAAAAAGAAAACCGCATATCGTGAGTACCCGTAACATATTAAAATATGTAAATTCCGCGATAATATCAAATTAAAATCATATCTATATATGATTTTTTGTTAGTGTTCAGTTCAATAACCAGTATAACCATAATTCAATAACCGTAATAAGGTTCTATAGCCACACCAATCGAGCATTTGAACGTAATACATTACACTTAAAACATTGACATAAGAAATATTTTGTAGCAGAAAACATTACAGTCCTATAAAAAACATCAAGATCAACAATAAATCATACTGTACGAAAGTCTAAATAAAAATTGAAGCTTTCTTTATTTATGATGTAAAAATAAAAAAAAACTTCTTTTTTTCGTCTTTAAGCACAAAAAGGCATTCAATTATAGCCGGACATCAAAACTTTTTTTACGAATGCGTATTGAAAGGAAAATGGCCTTTATCTTATTATCTTTATTTTACTAACGATAGCATCAAGGATTTGTGATGCTACTCTAGTCATCAACAGGAATTGTCTAACGATAGTACGCACACCTCACATGCCGCCATCCTTCCCGGGGTCGTTTGGCTAGACGGCTCGAGCTCTTCTCTCGTCGCCCACAATCCCTGAAGCCCCATTTTAGTCGCCTCTTACAACAGGCAGCGGATACCGTAGGCCTATTCTGGTCCCGGAACTACAGGAACGTTATAGTTTATGACCTAGATAAATAAATAGGATACCCATTACCATGGCACACGTGACCAAACCGGGAAAAATATATTCGACAATATAAGTGATTTTGAAGGAACGCTTTTGATAGTGCAGCCTTGAATTGAGGAGTCATTGTTTGGTTTCCTCTCATTGTTTAGCAGAGGAAGTGACGATAGACCAATTACGTTATTCGATCGCAATACCGTTGCTCCCTACTCGATCGTGTACTCAAGCTATCCCTATTAAGGGAAAGGACAATTTATTACTTGTAATTACATGGCAGCTTAAGGCATAGAATGGGAGAAAGTTGAGACGCGTTATATCAAGTGTATAATGATCAATGTTGTTTTACGAAGTTTGTATCTTGCTACAACGCAGGGGGTTTCTGAATGAGGTGTACATAATTAATGGATCACCCTTTTTATCATTAACCCCGCAGCTGGACATGGGTCCCCTTACAGAATGGAAAGGATTAGGGCATAATCCACCACCATTATCGTTATGGTAAATAAGTTTGTTTTTAATTATTTAGGATGAAGTAGCAAACGAGCATGCTGTCCACCCGATGGTAAGTGGTTGTTGCCGCCCATGGACTTCTGTAACCAACTTCATATAGAATTGAAATCGATCAGTTGCGTTGCTACTCCCGAGGACTAAGCCTTATATATAACTGAGCCGGCAACCATACCCTTCCACTGAAACGCAAGAACTGCTTCATGCTAGAAATAGTTGCAGCGGTGGGACTTCCCCGGTCGAACAACATCAGTTCTACCATCTGGTGAATTTGAAAAAATTAGAGAACTTTGACGCCATTATTAAAAACGCTTAGAAGTGTGAATTCTGCACGTCTAAAAACGCAACTTTGAAGCCGTCGAGTATCGAGTTGAATTCGAACCTCTGCTCGTCATAGATGTTTATACCAGTATAATAGCATAAGCGATCCTAAAAATATCTATATATCATACAGAATAAACTAGAGCACAATAACACAGTACTACACACATATACGTACAACTTGTATCTATATCCCGAGGTGCTAGCTAGTGATACGTGACACATGTCACTATCGGCGGCTAACAACCCTTGAACACGAAACCGCCGGGTCGCTGGTCACGAAGGCCTGTTAGAGCCCTCCACCGCACAATCACGATAGCTCAGATAACATCCTGTTTGAGTCACACTAAGGTGCGCTTGTTACCGGACCCTTTTACTGTTACCGGTCACATTTATATTTACTTAAGATATCGCAAATAAACTGTTTTTGTTTTCTTTTCAGCCGACTGCGTCAGAAGGAGAATAATGTTTTTCGAGCGTATGTATGTAACTACAAGGTACACTTTTTTAAAAATGGCGCCTGGAGATTAAAAAAAAGGAGAGGGGAGGGAAGATCTTTTTTACTATTATGACAATATGGATAACAAATGAAACCAGCCTACATATATACATATATAGGTATGTATAATCATATAAGCGTTATATAACTAAATATACATCATTATGAACAAAAAATCGTTTTAAGCAGTCGAGTAACTTGTTTTAATGTTTTTAACGATGTTACTAGTTCAAGGTATTAGAGAAATTTAAACAAGGTTTTCATTAAACCCTCCGACAATTGTTCCAAGATATCCGTTACTTGAGGAAGTATCGTACAAAATTGCCTGTAAATGTGATGAATAATTAACGATCGATTCCTCTGATTTCGCTTTCCAATTATTGTTCAAAAACAGATAATCTGTTATTGTATTTTCTTACTTTTTAATAACAACACGTCGTATCTGACGACTCGCGTGGCGGAGCAGTCACCATACCGGTCTGCCACGTAGTGGGTTCCAGGTTCGATCCCCAGCAAGGCAGAAATGTGAATGATGAATTTAGATTTCTGTTCTGGGCCTGAGTATTTGTGTATTCGTCTTTGTGTGTCCATGGCACCTACGATACAGGAGATAATCCTACTGTGGGGCTCTGGATGTAGAAAGCGTTTATATTACAAAACACTTATACAATAATAATTCAATTAGCACAGTGCAATAGTAGGTGTATTTCCCCCGAAAACATAATTTAGGGTACTACTAAACACTTTTCTCTACGACCATTACGACGTGAATTATGTATTAATTCATCTTGACAAAATTGGCATATAAAAGCTATAAATCGCATGGAAAATATGAGCGCTCGTGAATAACTGACAAGTGGGGGCGCGGGATTGACATCGATAAATATACAGCGGTAATCACCTTCTCTTCAAAGCAAACGCTATAGATTATAGCTCGTACTCGCTTAGGTCAGGAGTCGGCAACCCTTCGAATCTGAAAGCTTTTAAAAAGCCAAAATTTTTTCTTGTTAACAATCAATAGCTTATTTATGCTAATGTTATTATTGCGTATTAAACTAAACAGCCACATGTGGCTCGCGAGCCGCAGGTTGCCAACCCCTTAGGTTGTTAAGATTTCAACAAGTCGACTACAATTCTACTTGGAAATACCAAGAGATACAGATAAGCTTTTCAGTGTCTAGGTATTACGTATACATTCGATTTAACGGTTTAATCTATGCATTGGCTTGGTAAATCCTTGAATACGTTACAAAATAAAACTATAGTAATATAGTATGAAGGTAATGAAGCGACATGTAACATAGTTGATTGTAAAGAAAATTAGATTGGTGGCCGACCTTTTTATACCAATCAAAATAATCCGGTAAGTAGAAAGTACGACTTCGTCAACGTATCAAGAGATGGCGCTAATGTGTTTTAAATCAAGCTATCGGTGTTGTTTAACATCTATGCAAGATATTAAGAAAATTACGAGTTGACTCTATCAGGATATGATCACCTAGTCTAGTAAAAGTTCTTCCTACGTCAAAAACCCTTTCATAGTCATTCCATCGCCTTCCAGAGTTGAACTTCTGAAAAACGATGTATTTTTATATTTTTTGAACATAATATCATTTTTAAAATATTTCAGTTTTTATATTAATGTCTTAATAATGCTAATTCTTTAAACAATGAAGCAGCGAACAAGTACGCTTAGAAAATATGAAATAGTATCTCTTTGTACATCTGAAACCATATAAACTTTCAAGTATTTTAACGTTTGAATTACGACGAATGAAATATCTTTTTTGAAGAGCATCTCTTTAATCTGAATTGATTGATGGCTCTTTAAACTTTTTATATCAGCCCAAGTTTTTTCATTGACGTAGTTCTAAATATTTTATATATCAATGAGTCTCTATGTTGACAGTCTCCGAAGAGACAGAATTTTATTAAATATCTACGAATTCAATAAAATAGGTTAAGTAAGCTTTGTAGCTGAAATCCCTCTTCAATATTTTCATACCTGAATAACCTACATTGGAGTCGTTTCTAATATATGTATGTCATCCACATTTATTTCCAGTCTCTGAATAGAAGATAGGTTTTAATTATATACATATCTACAGATGATTCTAATTAAATAAAATAGGTTAAGTAAACAGTATTTCTAGAATCTCTCCTAAATATTTTTTCAGCGTCATACTGGAATAACCTATTGGGTAGGTACTCTCCTTAAAGTTATTCTTGTGACTGGTAAATAATAATTAGTAAATGTTAAAAATATGATTTAATTTTCCTTTATCGTTGAAATGAATACTCGTCAACCCCTTGTGTCCCACTGCTGGGCACGGGTCTTCTCTCAGAGTGAGAGAGTTTTAGGCCATAGTCCACCGCGCTGGCCAAGTGC